>JBBPLN010000049.1:0-53963 GCA_038089815.1 Sutorius eximius | reverse complement strand
TCCAGGTTGAGATGGAGGTTTTTTATTTCGCCGAACTCGGCGAACTTATCCGTGACGTCTTCCTCCGTTGCTTCTTCATGGACGTTGGTAACCAACACTAACCAACCTTCGACAGCTGTGCATACCAAAACGGAGATGAGCGAGGAGCGCGCGAATGTGCAATGAACCATGTGGCGGAGGTGAGACGTACAGCGGGCAGCTCGGGTGTCTGAGTCCTTGACATGAGAAGACTCTACCCTATCGTAAGTGGCTTCAGCGGTCGCTGCGCCATCATTTCCACCTAGCGTGATATATGGGTCGGGCCAAACTCTCAGAGCGGGGGTGGTACTTGCCAGTGGTGTGTTGAAAGCCTCTGCCTCTGCGTCTCACCGTGCCTATATTGGCAACTAGGGGAAAGGGATCAAGAAACGCACAGCCGGGCAATTAAGAGACATACCTTCATCGATGTTCATCTCATCGTCGGACATGGTGGTATTGGTTGGCAAGGTGGTGTGACAAGTGTGACATACACCAGGGGTACAGTGTGGGAAAATAAAAAAAAGAAAAGCGGGTTACCAGGGTGCCACGGGTCCATACCGACAAGAGAGTAAATCTGGTATTGAATTCGATTCACGTCATGGCTACATAACATCGCCAACAGGTTTCCCGGCTCCAGCTCGCCGTGCCGAGAGGCAGTTGAGCGCGCATCGGATCCGCAATCAGCCCCCATTCACGCTCAGCGACCCTCTCAAGTTCAAGCTCGTATGATCGTTTCGTCGTCCCTTCTCTCCTTGAAACGGGTGCCATGCAGCAGGACGTTTCGATCATTCATGTTTCGATTACTTAATCACTACAGATCGTCTAGACCGTCTCGAGTCCCCTCCAACACTCCACGACGGCCCTTGACGCCCTCTTCTCGCGTTCCTTTCGTCACTGCCGCTTCTACTCACGTAGGCACCCTCACTTTTCGCTCGTTCATACCTCAGCCTGTCATCCTCTCGTTTGAAGCCTCGCGTGCCTGGTTGGATCTAGTACACCGCCTCAGCGCCATCGAGATCTATCGGCCTCCCAAACTTTATGAGCAAATGTAATATTCCCGAAGGACAAGCCTTTTTTTCCTTCTCACACCCAAACCCGCTTCGCGACGCATTTCTGCCAAAGGGTCACCGGTCACGCGACTTCGCTCATTGTCGAAAATTATTTAAACCCGGCTGCTCTGGCCATGGTCTCCAACATCACCAGCACTTCTCCTGTCCTCCACAGCACTTCTTCTCTGCGTCCAGCTATGAATCCCGTTCCTCTCATTAACCACCCTTGCACCGTTTGCTGCAGACCGACGTCCATGTGGTGCAGTCGCTGTCAAACGGCATGGTATTGCGCTCCGGAGCACCTCCAAAGCGTGAGCACCCCCCTTGGCATCGTCACGCGACTGTTGTTACGAACTCACGCGATGCCCGCCTCACCAGGACTGGCCACGCCATCGCAAGGAGTGTATCCCGGTCACCCACGCGCAAAATTACAATATCATCGCCACCCCACCCCCTGCGGAACAACAGTTAATCATGGTATCCGCCATTCTCTTCTCCCCTGAGGAAGGTGTGTTTCAATTTTGACGCGTCAGACGCGCGCCTACCGATGCCGTTACTCACGCTGTGCAGAGCGCCCTAGAATCATTACGGTCAAGTGCCGGCCATCGCAAGTTCCGTCGCAGGGCGTCTGTCCACAGCCGCTCGTCAGCGGACACTTTTCCGATGGCCACGCGGAGAGCATCGTCTTGACTCAAGGTCTCAACGGCGAGCCACTTAGGTTCCCTCTGCACCTGTGGTATTCGCCAACTGCTTTGTCTCGCGCTGGCCCCATCAACCGCGCCATCTACCACATCACCTCCGGCGCCGCTGCGAAAGCATGGTGCGGAACTGTCGTCGTCCTCAAGTTCAACGGCTCGCGAAGGCAGGGATACTCGGATGCCGGCTCGAACGATTTGCCGGCATTGTCGGCCTATTTCTTGGCTTATAAATAAGCGTATGACACATTCGTGTCTTTGTGTACTTAAAAGCAACTTGTGGGCGCGCTCTCCTCCACTCCACCGCGCTGACGCTAACGCTTTTCTTTGCAGGATTATATATACTGTTTATTTATTTCTCTTGTCGATTGTAGCCTGCCTATCCCTGTTTCTTTTACTGCCATCGAGCACGTTGATACTGTTTACCTAGTCAACCAATAGAAGGTGTCTATTGAGCACCCAAATTTACTCTTACCCGCCTGATCTAGATCCTGTCTTGGTGGTCATCATCGGTGCGCCAGACATGTGTAAACCGTTGGCAGGTGCCGGTATTGTGGGTGGGATTGTGATCGCAGTTCCTCCAGCCTGTGCGACACGGCGATCTCGCAAAGAGCGTAAAAATCCACGGTGCGGCCAGCTGTCAGATACAACAGATGAGGGTGTGATTTTCGGTAGACAGATCTCGACAAGATGGCCTGACCCACCAAGTATGTTGCTTATGTAAAAAATCAAAAGTCTAAATAGCGGTGCTCACCAACTAGCGATCGCCATGTTCTCCTTTGTTTCCTTTCCACAGCCTACGGATCGCGAACACCATGCCACCACTCGCCACCACCCGGACGTGGGCGACCTCATGGACGTCGACGATCTGGATAACACCGCGTCCAAGCTGACCTATCCAGGCGAGCCGATCACGTCCTCGCACGACTCGATGCGGTGAGCGCAGCTCCCCCTAGTCATTTCCCAGGCCACCGCTGACAAAAGGGGCTACTCCAGCGGTCATGGGACGTACGTGGACAGGGAGCAGGTCATTGCCTCCGTCGCCGGCACAGTGGAACGAGTCAACAAGCTGGTCAGCGTACGTGCTGTACGCACCAGGTGAGCACACTCTGCATTCCACTCACGGCATCGTCACAGCTCCTATCTTTGATAAAGATATAATCCAGAGATCGGCGACCTCGTTGTGGGCCGAATTACTGAGGTCCGTCGCGGTGTCGGATCTTGAGAGTTCAATTAATCATCATTTTCCTATTGGAAATAATTAGGTCCAGCCACGGCGATGGAAGGTAGACGCAAATGGTCGTCAGGAAGCCATATTGATGCTTTCCTCTGTCAATCTCCCAGGCGGTGTTCAGGCATGTCTTTTTACCTCTTGCTTCGCTTCCGCGTTCATGACGTTTGGGGTTTTCCCTTTCGCTCCAGCGGCGAAAATTGGAAAGTGACGAGCTCCAGATGCGGACATTCTTTGAGGAAGGGGATCTCCTCGTTGCAGAGGTCCAGGCATTTTTCTCGGACGGTGCCATGTCACTCCACACGCGTTCGCTCAAGTATGGCAAGGTGGGTCAGGTAGTGCATCCCGCGCGCCCTCCTCACGATTCCCTAGCTGCGAAATGGGCAACTGGTCGTCGTTCCGTCTGCCTTGATTCGACGCCTAAAATCCCACTTTATTTCGCTACCCTGTGGAGTTGACTTGATCCTCGGATTGAATGGTTACATATGGGTCAGCAAACATGTCCAGGACAGCGACCATGGCGAGGAAGGCTTTGACGCAGAAGCTGTTTATTCCAACCAAAACGACGTGAGCAAACCTTTATATTCCATCCAATGGTCATTATCCACCTTTATTCAAGGATATCGACGTTGCCACGCGTGCAGCCATTGCACGCATCAGCAATATAATTCGTCTTTTAGCGGACCATTTTGTTCCCTTGACCGACACACGTCTTCTGGAGGCGTACGATTGGGTGATTGAACAAGGCGTAGATACCAAAGACCTTATTCACGGGGACGCGGGAGAGGCGCTCGTGGCAACGGTAGGTAGCGATCGATAGTGGTAACATTGTACCCTACATGTCGTCGTCATCGGCGATTCCCTCATCTTCACTGCCATCAACGTCGTTCTCATCGTGATCGGTGCTATTCTCCCCATCGCCTTCTTCGTCCTCATCCTCATCTTCCTCCTCGTCTATGGTCTGGTCTGCTGCATCTGCTGGCGGTGGTGGTGGCTGCGGTGGCTGATGATGGTGTGCCTGCCCGGTCGCGCCGTTGGCCATCTTCCTTGCCTCGGCCGCGCGTTTCATCTCATCCTTCTCGTCGTCGACCGGAAGAAGCTGTTCCAAGGCAAGATCTTTCCAACGTAATGCGCCATTAACGCCGCCACCGCCGTAACCCATGTCTTCGAACAGCGCTCGAGAAGTAGGATCATACGGCGGTCTCGGTCGTGCAGCTGGGTGTCTTGTGTTTGTTGGATTACCGTACGGGTAAGATGGGTGAACCTGTGAGGGTAAGACTGGGCGTGCCCGTCAACAGCTGGGAAAGAGGCGTATAAACGAGAACACACTGTCAGAGTCATCAGGGTTTGGCGGGATCATGTGTGCGGGGATGTCGAGATCTACATGTAAAGGTTCACGGCAGCCCATGGAGCGAAAAGGGCGCAGTCTCGCACCGTCGTCAGACATTTCCCCCGAGATGTACTCAAGGGTATCGGTCGTATCAATCACTTTGAGGTCATGCTCGGTCATGTGAAGGTAACAGTACGTGAGGTCCTGCGCATTCAGTCACGGTTCAGTGTGAGAAGACGAATGGCAATAAGGACTGACTGTCATAGTGGCGGCCCCCAGGACCGGTGTCCAGACAATAAGTGTGGGTCTGCCGCTGATAACGCTTGGATACGGATATGTCACTGTGGCTCGGTGATCCACGAGCTACCCGCGCAACGTAAGGTTTGTTGGGTCAATGTAGCGGTGATTGAGCGGATACCTGGCTTATCACTGATCAATACTCCAGTGCTCGGCGGTCAGGGATGCTCACGATCATACCACTCGCTCGACGTTCAGGGTGATGCTGCACGTTCGACTGGTGGCGATGCTCTGATACAGCGGTCGCTGAGTACTGCGTTTCGCCAGGCCTGCCTCGTTCAAACGCGCATTCAACGCCTCGACAATTTCAATGATGAGCACGACTCTGAAACACTCGACTGGTCATTCATTTATGGTCTAGCCGCCCACAGCTGTCTGCCATGTTGTTTTCTTTTTGAGCCTCGACCACCGTATCCCCTTTCGAGATGGGGTGCGTATGTTTGCGTATTCCGATTCGTCCGGCCATTCGGACGTTGCGGTTGACTGATCACGTACTTTTTTTTTTTTTTTTTTTCTCAGAAACTCAGTGGTTTCCTTTCCGTTGGGCTGTCATGTCATTTTTCGTCTGGCTCAGGCAACGCTAGCTGCCGATCGGGGTAGTCCCTTTGTAGGTCCCCCAAACACCGTAAGAAAACAACTCTCGAATTTTTCGATATGAACACGTTTTGGACATCACTGATCACATTCTCCCTCGGCCTGGGCCCAAGTTTCCTCTCTCGCGCTCGAGTGTGATGGGTATCTCACAGAGGTGGGAATCGCTGTTTTCAAAGGTTACCGTCGGCACCTTGGCCCGTGTGTCACCGTCAACCCTAGAGACGGTCAAAGTGGGTCCGAACGTGGCCAACGTGATTTGCTACCTGAGCTCCATTGTCCATCAATGGAATCCGGGTCTTCGAAACAGGGGCCGAGCAAAATGGATGTCTTACCCGACCGAAGGAGCGTCGCCACAGGGTCTGTTTACATAGTCATGGCAAGTATTAGGGTCTTACCGCCCAGGCACTCTAAAAAATGACAATAACGTGCAACCATTACGGAATATGTCACCGCGCCTCTGGATTCGCCGATCAGTATTTTGGACATTGCGGGAAAAGGATATGAAACTTTGGAAGCGGACGGCAAAATGGTTGTCGATGGATTATTTTCCTGGTTTGTGCAGTATGAGCACTTCCATTGCGTGCCTTGCGTGCGGTTATACGTTTTACTTTGCATTGAGTTCATTACAGCTGTCGCGTCCGGCTCCAAACACATGCCGGGTGATGTCTGTGTACTGCCTCAGGTCCGTGTATCAGTCCCACCCTCCAAATGACGCCGGTCAGATTGCTGCCGCGATAAGGTACGCTCATGCCAACGGCTGTACAATGGGCGCTTTTGACTGCGTATGGCCAATGTGACGTGCCCTCGCGTGCTCTCTCGACTAGTCCTTGATCCCTGTTTCAGTCTATGATCGACCTCTGTCCGCTGCTGCGGTGGCAGACCATACCATATCGTGCGCGCTGTCAACTTGTTCTGATCGTCTAATAACCTTAAGCTCCTTGACGTGACCAACTAGCTTCATCCCACGCGTCCACACATCCTTTCCTCGCCGGTTCCGTAAGATGAAAAAAAAAAAAGACCCTGGCGCACCACGCACTGCCCCACCGACTCCAACTTTGGTCTAACCTGTCCGCCCGGCTCGCCAAAGCCGTGAAAGGGCACCTTGAGCAAGGGTGCGACCGCCCTCCTGATCAAAGTTCGAAACATCCCGTCCCATCCCGTCCCAACTCCCTGACACACAGCTGCCGTCAGACGTCAGGCGTTGCAACTCCACTGAAGCGTGAGATCATCACGGTGCATCACACGTCGTGAGGTCGGTCTATTTTTTTTTTGTTTCTTTGCTTGCTTTGTATGTCCAAAGTGACGCTCCAGAGACTTGGCTGGTCCCGTTGGTGCGTTGGCACGTTGTCATAGGTTGTTACCCCCTCGTCTGCGACTTCTCTTCGTGTGTCGTATAGACACAGGTCCGCGTTCTCATCCGACGCTCGGAATCACGTCGTCGCTTGCTTGAAGGAGCCAGACTGCCCATCCGCCAACCTTTTTATTATTATTTACACATGGCATTCAGGATGCACAGCCGGCGACGACGCCCACTTCACCCTTCGGCATTTGTACCCTCGTATGTGCCCGGTCATGCGTGCAGACGTCCCAAATGCCTCCGTTTAGGTCCGCGGGACACTCTGGCAGACGGACGAACGATCGGCAGAGATTCACGCACGCGTTTGGTCTTGTGTAGATCCACGCCGCATGGCGATTTAAAAAAAAACGACGGGTTCTACAGACCAGGCGCATGGGTATGGTTTCGGGATTCAGAGGTCGCATTGCCCCCCGATGGTCGGCCCCGTGTATTACAGCCCTGTGTACTTTCAATCGGGTTTGCGTCAGGTTTCCATCCCGGCACCAGTGCTGTCCACTTTCCCTTGGCTAGCTCTTGTTCGGGAACAAGAAGCGCGACCTCTGCCCTGTTCAGTCATCTCGTACCTCAACGTTTCGCATTCGTACAGCCCTAAATCCTATACGTCTGAACAGCATGCCCATACACGGAGATCCGAGTCAATGTCTATGATGCAGATTACAAAAGTCGGTGCTCGTTGTCTTTGTATGATGAACTATATATACATGCGTGTCTCATCGTCCCTCCACCACTCCCTCCTCTTCACCAACGATGTCTATTCTCGGCGACTCCGTCTTGCTTTCCCTCGCCTTTTGCTCTGATTTATCCAAATCAAAGTTCTGTAACCGCATCTCAACCAGGAACTCCTTGTCCCGAACCGACTGCGACCAGCTGGACAGAATGGCCATGGCGGACATGATGGTGCGCGACATGCCAACGACAGCAAAGATGCTTGGATACGCATGTACAACTAGTAAGATGCATCAGAACGCTGTTCCGAGCATGTTAAGATGGAAAACATACACAAGAACTTTGTGCTCAAGGGCACATGCATCATTTCCCGCACGACGTACACCGTCCCAGCGGGGAAGAGCAGCATCGCCAGCAGACTCGCCAGCAATGGGAGAATAATCTCCTTGGTCGCGTGACGAGGATCAGGGTGCGCCCAACCGTTGCTCAAGAACTGTGGTCAGGTAGGGTCAGCTTGTCACGTCAAGTAATAGTGGATGGTACGTACCACGTGCAAGGCGTCGAACCGCCGTTGTGGTAGTTGTAGTCGCCAGCGGAGCCGTATAGCGATCTTGCAGTACACAAGTCCAAGTGACCACATATCGACTAACCGAATGGTCGGGACCATGTTCGGATAAAGCGTCAGGCGAATAGGTAGAACGATGTACAAGTCCACGACGAGGCCCAACAGGATCGGAATCACGAAGCCAAAGAACAACATCATGTACGCCATCTTGGCGGCCCAGAGGAGACTCTGCTTGGCAAAGTACACCGCGAAACCCGCACCGGGTCCATTCCTAGGGGTACGCTGACGCTGTCTGTCCATGCTTTCCGCAGCTTTGCTAACCAAATAGCATGCCCAGAGGATGTAGAACCCGGCGAGGAAGGAATAGCCGTCGTGAACCGACGAGGAGGTGACCAACGCGAAGAAATGTCTCCCGACTTGCACCGGGACCGCGATGCAAATCGCCGCGACGATAGCCATGATGGTCCAAACAGCCGTAACGAACGCGATGATCCTCGTGC
The DNA here is from genome assembly GCA_038089815.1 of Sutorius eximius. NCBI lineage: Eukaryota > Fungi > Basidiomycota > Agaricomycetes > Boletales > Boletaceae > Sutorius > Sutorius eximius. The sequence continues at coordinate 45,661 of JBBPLN010000049.1, read as the reverse complement.
GGAAATGGGGCGGGAGATACACCACGATGTAATCGTCCTTGACGTCGCGTTTTGCCTTGATGGCTTCCGCATTTTGCGACGCCATCAACGCAGCTGCTCTATCGTTCACAGGGGAGCCGTCCTCATTGACCTCGGCGGTGGCGCGCATATCCCTGGGAAGTGCGATATTGTCGCTCGCGGGCACCCGACGGAAATTGCCGTCTCGTATCTTGGACACTTCCTCGCCCCTTGCAGACCATCGGGAGAACGCAGCCCAGCTTTTGTACACCCTTGAAGACTCTTCATCTCGGTATCTTTCACCAAACATGTACGAGGTTAATCGTAGTCTCGCGGCTAGAATCTTCCACACGTGAACGGCCACGCGATAGACGACCTTGCGAGGACGCAGATAGCGCATCGTGTACGGTAACACGATTTGCAGAAACAGGAGGTCGATCGGGACTTCCGAAAGGGGCTCTCTAGGAATGCTACATGAGCAATCAGAGCGCGATCAAAAGAATCCACTCCGCACCGAGTCTTCCAGCGTATCGGAAATATGGACCGGTTCCCAATGAAAAGCAAGATGGCAAGGCTCCCGACACCACAAGCAACGACCATCGCGTACATGAGCGCGCTGATGAGGAGTTTGCGGAACTGAATAAAGGTGGGTCTGTCCAGAATGTCGCGTATAGGATGGAAGTTTTGGTCTTGGGGATCCTTGATGAACCACATGGCACCCGAACGCATGATGTTTCTGCAACCCGCCAATAGAACGGCAAATTGATACCTGCGAGCGAGTCAGCACCCTGGGAGTTGGTACGTGCGATCGACGCACATGAACATGGTCCCTGCAACCCAGTGGTAGAACATCGCCGTCAAGGGAGCCTGTGCAAAGAATGCCACTCTCGATTCGACAGACGCCTCTGGGAACACCCATATCGTGCAAGCGTCCAACATGATACCACATCCAAGCGGGAAGATGATGAGTTCGATGATGATGAACATTGCCACCTACAGCACATCAGCTTCGTCCCATGCCAGTCTCCGACGGAGCACACGCACCTTCACAACTAGTAGCTGTTGCCGGACCGCGTTCCTGACCGCTCTACCAGCAGTCCTCGCGTTCCCTACACTGAAAACGTTCAAGTATAGTGCGAGGATAATACCGATGACACCGTAACCCAACACGATGGCAAACGCACGTTCGGTGCTTCCATGACCCAAAGTCAAGCGAATCCACGCCTGCTGGAAGTGGCTGGTGAACAATCGAACTTCTCGGCCGATGCAAGCGAAATGAGGCTCCACGAGTCGTGCGAAGGTCGAGTTACTTTCGAAAAAGTCATTTATCTTCTGTGAGAGGGGAGCCAGTCGTTCTTGCGGTGATGATTGCAACCATAGTGATGCCACAGCGGTCAGTTCTGATCGTTTGGAAGCCTATAGATTGCTTGTGAACGCCTGGTGGTTGAGTTTATAGATGTGACGCACCACCCATGAACTAATATCAAGCGGCCGGGAGGAAGCTATTGAGGATGGCACCAAGTCCCCGGAGAAAGAGGCGAAGGAAACAAGCACATTTGATAGAAAGAATCGCCACATCTTGTGGAAGGATGGGAGAACGAAACGACCAAGGACGAGGGTGAAGAAATCCACAAAGGGATCCGTGACAATGCGCATTCCTCGAATGGGAAGATGGAGAATATGGAGGGCTCGTTGAGGATCCAGCTGGAAAGACGAGCACGTTAGAAGGGGCTAGGCATTGGTCATTATAACGTACTGATAGGAGCGCGGCTGTTTTCCCGAGGGTGAACGGAAGCCATACTCCAAAACCAATGGCAGTATCCAGAACAAAAATCATTAGGATGACCTAGTAATGTGTTAGTCAAGGGCCGAAACGAGCACTGTGGACTAACGTTTTGCACCACGCCAAATAGTGGACCCCGAAGCCCGATGGCTGTCGCAGATTGAGTCTCATGGATCGCATCATACCTTGTATACTTACCTTCAAGTGCGCCCTCCATATCATCCTCGACAGCAGCTTCCAAGTCATCCGCGGCGTCGTTCAACTGCTCAAGTTGGGCCTGCGGCTGCGGTTGCGCCTGTACACCCTGTCTATTGGGAATATTGAAATCCCCAATGTCAGGGTCTTCGTCGTCTTCATCCTCATCCTCGCGATTCGCTGCGGCGTCCCAGAACACACGCTCCAGCGCGTCGTCGTCTTCCGAGTCATCTTCCTCATCGGTGTCTGCCTCTCGTGGTGGTCGTTCCTCGCCAACCGCAACGGGGCCATGCTCGGCCCCATGTGGCACCTCGGGAGGCATGTTTATGCGATCATCCTCAGCGTGTACGGGAATAAACGTCCCGAGCTGTGGATCGCGGAAGTAAAAGCCCTCATCGTCGTCATCGTCGTCATTCCCGTCCTCTTCATCCATCTCATCCCTCCTCCTCTTTCTGCTATCCATATCCCCCGCAGACGCACTCGTTGAATCCACTTCCAACACTTCCGACGGATAACTGAAGGTACTTTGCGTCATAGGTTGGTCCGAAGATGTCGCAAGCGGGAGACTACTCGAACCCAGACTATCTTCGGCGGTGAAAGCACTGTCCGACAGCGGAAATTGCGAGGAAATGAGATCAAAAGCGGCCGAAGATATCGAGTCGTGTAATGGCTCGACATCATTTTCATCTTCAGCACCTGGTGTTGCGGCACGTGGAGACAGGGGTCGAGGTGGTAGGTCGGAGAACACGATTGATCTACGTCGAGGTACTTCTTCCTCCTCTGAGATCGGGGTACCCGTCATCATTGCCGTCTGCAACGCCACGAGGGATCGCGCTGGCATTTCAGGGACCGGCTCCCGGATGTCCGCTTCTGTATTCACGTTCGCTGGCACCCTGAAAGTAAACTCGTATGGAGTACCCATGGTGGTAGAGTGACCTGAAACAGACCCTGAAAGCGATGACGATGAAGCTAAACTTGAAGTGGCGAATGAGGTGGGATCTGGTTCTGTGAGGGACTCGATATTCTCATCGTTATCGCTATCGATTTCGTCAAACCGTCTGCGCAAGCGGCTCCGAATATCCGATACAGATGGAGCAGAATCTTCAACGACAGCTTCAGCTTCTTTCTCCTTTCCCTTGCCGGTATCAACTGGTGTAGTGTCGTCGTTTTCCGGTGGAGGGGCTGCCGGTAACGGTAGGACTACGAAAGGATCGGGATGGGCGGTTTGAGGTCGACGGGTGGGGTCGTGCGGAAGTTCGAGATGATCGATCTCGTCAAAACGCCTCTGAAACGGTTCAAAGCGGGGATTTGGCGGAATAGGACGGTGCGGACGCCACAGTCTCGCCTGACGACGCGCCTCGACATCCACGTCAAGCGGACCTGGTCTCTGACGAGGAAGGAAGTGAGCGTTCATGTCTTGTACAGGCTGCTGGTTTGCTGGTGGTGGGTTAGGAACAGGCGGATCTTGGGGTGGAATACCGGCAATCTCATCTTCTTCGAAGACACCGGGACGTGCATTCTGCGATATCCACTCACGAAGGAGAAAAACAGCCACGAAGATCAGCACGATTAAAGATGCGATGATTTGACCTGCGAATATGTCGGACGACAAGGACTGCCAGAATGTACGAGACGTGAAGCGATACAAGATCGTCGCGTTCTTGAACGATGAAATGGTTTCATTGCTGGTCGTCAAGGATTGGACGAACCCGATTGGTCGGACATCCGCGGGCCGCTCACGACCGCTGATCCACCACGCGCTGGACAAATTTCAGCACCTCGAATGGGGGGCATCCAAGAGGGAGACGCACGTCGATTCTCCCATCGTGAAATAAACTCTCCATGTCCAAATAGTGATCCAAGGGAGTAGCGCCAACCAAACAATTGCAATCAAAATTGCTCGGATTCCGAAAAGTGACACAAAGAATGCCTGCTGTGCAAGCCGGCGGATGAGTAAGAGAGGAGGTAATGAGGCGGGCATGTCAGACGCATAAACTAATATGTGTCAGATAATACCCAGTGGTGGACTTTGGTGGGCCGAGCTCACCTTTCGTGAACGTGTAGGGGTGCTTGCAGACATCGCAAGTTTTCTTCTTGCTGTGCGACAGCCATGTCGTCAAGCTGTGGAGTGCATGAGATGAACGCCAAAGAGGAGAGGAGCAGTCGAACTGACCAGTCTTGATGGATATACCGGATGGTACCCGAGCATTTACAAGGATAAAAGAGCGGCTGGCTAGGCTCCCCCGGTGCGCTGCATATTCGACAGGTATCTTTGGGCAGCATCAGCCATGTCCGAGAATCGCTTGGACGGTACCAAAATCCTACCTTGCTCTTCGGCCTCTTGCATGCGTGATCAGTCGACAGGTCCCGCTAGACTTAGGGACCGAAACGGTGGATCGGTGTGAACGCGGGTTCTGGGAATGCCGATATGTGACCCGAATACGATGGACACGAGGTTGACGATGGAGGCGGTTCGTGTAGAAAAGAATGGCCGGAATAAGAATTACAAGGGAACAAGGAAGAGGCAACACTGCTTGCAAACAATGACAAAGTGATGACCCAAAAGTCACGCTGCTGCCAACGAACGCCAACACAAACGTTCGTACGTCGACTTGCTGGCTCTGATCCGAGTATTTGCCAGCGGATGAAAGACTTCCCAAACAATATGTAGTCACGGATCCCTAGGCGATACCACTTGACGTGTATGCGTTGCACACAGGAACCTACGTACGGTAGCAGGTACAATTCAGCGGGTCTACTTGCCTTCTACGTCGACCTTGATACCCTCCTCGCCTTTTCCGTTAAAAGTGTCCGACTTGGCAGGACTCCCATGATCATAATCCATCCCTCCGTCATCTGCCGAGATAAGAGTCTCAACAAACGTCTCCCGCGCAGGGAACAGTACGGAGGTGACGTAGTACACCAGGCTCGACACCACGAACTAGTGGGTATCGGCAATTGAGGCAAACGAACACGAGACCGGAAGCGATGACAACTCACGCCATACAACCACGCAACGTCAAACAGGCGAGTCGCATACCCTATCGTGATAGCTGGGTTGATCGAGTTGACAAGACCCGGAAAGGTTGGCACCACGGTGACGATGACCGCAAGCACGGCACGCCAATTCTTTAGGCATATCAGCTATGAACAGACCGACGAAAAAGACTCGGAACTGACGAATCCACAAGTGTACCTGTATCGTCCGTTCGGATCATACATCGCAGGAACGTCCACCTTGCCTTTGTGGACCAACCAGAACTGCATATAAAAGCGGTGATCAGAGGCAGTCGTTGTCCTCGCATGGAATACACACGTCTGTGACCATAATCCCCGCGAACGGACCCAAGAAAATGGTATATCCGTTCATAAAGGTCAAGAACCCTGCGGCGCTATTCCGTAATACAGTCAGCAGAGATTTCCTCGATGTGGTAGACTCACCTGGCCAGGATCTCCCAAGGACACAAAGCCCAGCCTCCAATGAAAGCACAAATGATTTGCCCACGTCTAATATTGATATACTGTAGATCCTGTCAACATACCGTCCACCAGGTTGGTACAAGAGCCAACCTTGGGTAATAAGACTGTCATGTCGTTTCCAGCACTGAGCGAGTTAGCGCTGATATTCGTTCCAACGGTCGTGAGAGCAAACGCGAATGCAGCAAAGAATGCGGCTGCACGGTTATCCCACTTATCAATGAGGAGCAGAGGGTCCCAGAGCACCTCCCCGTATAGCAGAATTCCGGCATTCGTAACCGCGATGCCGGCAAAACTGCAGAGTATGAATGCGACGGGGATAATCAAGGGCTGCACGTATTGCCTATCAGGCGTCTCGTTAGCGCCATATTCCTGCACAAAACGAAGTTGATTACGCTTTCTCGTCTTTCGCATAACGCTAGCATGACGTTGAGTCGGATCATAAAAATCAAAAATGGGAATCTCACAGTAAAGTCGGGTATGTTGACGGACAAACTGGCGTATATACCTAATGCACTATTCAACGCACTCACCCAACTCCAAGAGAACTGCGTTCCAGTAATGGCGGCATGTTCGGCAAAAAGCCCACTAGAAGGCGGAACCCGAACGAACGCCCAGATGACCATCGCAAGCCACGCAATCGGGACTATGATGCCCTTGACCAGGAACAGCCATCTCACTTTGTGTGGAGAGAGGAGCATGAACGGAAATTGAATCAGCCAATAGAGAAGGTAGCACAGGAGGCCTAGGAAGAGATGAGCCTGGGGCCATCTGCGCATCAGGCAGCGTTACCTGAACTCGTAATGTTTGCACCGGCAGGGAGATGGTTCGGCATCCTCGCGATCGATGGCCAAATAGCTTTGATCATCTTGAAAAAGCTCGACGAGCGAATAGCGTTTAATATGGCTTGGCCGTACCTGATAAACACACTGTGACCCATTAAAAGACTGACGGTTCGTTAATGACAAGCCAGAATAGTAATGACGACATTCGTTACCTGAATTCCAAACCAGAACATGGCAAGAATGACACGACTGAAGACGGTAAAGTAACTAAACCAGAAACCAAACGAGGACCTGTTCAAGACCGGAAACGCGACATGGAGCCGAGCACCAATAGTCCCGTTGAGCACCATGACCAGGGAAATGATGATATAACCCGCTGCGATGCATGGCAGGGCCTGGCGCCTTGGAGGACGTGAGCGCAGAACAGCCAACAACGCGAGGACGCACCAAGACAAGCCAACCGCCAGCATGGAACCGGCGAGTTCCCAAACTGCGAGGTTCGTTGCGTCAGACAGCCAGTAACACACCTTGACGGAACATGAGATGAACGCGAGAGACAAGGGCCCAAAGCACCCACGTAGTTCCACGCCCTAACGCAGCTGTGAGACTGGCTGTTGACATGAAATGATACCACTCACGTCCATGTCCTCAACCTGGGCGGAACGGGATCCATGTCCTTGTTGCTCCAACCATTACTAGCGAACGTCGTCTTCTCTGGTTCGAGCTTCCAAGACGATGGTCGAAGAAGGCTGAATGCATCTTGTGTCGAAAGACCCATTGCTCGGGTTGGTAGTGTGATGTCGTTAAGTTGGGTGGAACACCTAGACTCCGCTCAACTTTTTGATGCGTTGTACTATCTTGGCCTCGGTACTTTTGAGAAGATAAGGGTGGCACTGAGAACCCAAACTTCGCGCTATCAAAAACCGATAATATGCCGTGTGTTCATTGGACAAGCGAGCACCAGGTGGGTATTCGAATGGACGTGCGGTGTGACAACTTGTGATGTGGCGATAACGGAATCCGTTTCGGCTCTTGGATCTGCCCGTCGGAGACCAGGTGATAACGGGGATGAGTCCAGACTCAACGATGCGATTCGCGACGATATTCGACGACACAGACCAGTCGTTATAGTCCACAGATAACAGCAATTAGATGGTGGTAACCGTCGCTGCGTGGACAACGGCTCGCGAGGAGGATGTCAAGAGGCAGCCGGGCCCAGAGCTGCCATGTCATGCAGTCTGGAAGTAAGTCTGGACCCGTATCAGATGAAACACCATGATGGAAGTGACACATATGACTCCCAGAAAGGAGGTCCAGGGATCAATCTAAACTCCGAGTCGCTGAGTCGATCATATCGATGAATTGATGATGCGTATGTGCAAGTCCGCCAATCGGAAAGGACCTCTCTGTATCCGTAATCACCGTACCTGTATCCATGCACCGGGCGATCAATTCCAAAGATGTCTTGCAAAGGGGCTAATGATTACATGTCGAAATTACACACTAGTACATCGGTGTACAAGTACATCTACAAGGAATAGCGCGTGTTTTAATCCAGCTCCATGTAGTTTTCCGAGTCGGTGTCTCGATACTCAAAGACTTCTTCCTCGGGAACCAACAGATGAGCTTCAAAGCCTCCATCGTCGTCTTCAATAATGTTCCATCTCTCCGGTCGCGAGGTCAAATCGCCCGTTATATACCGCATGTATGAGTCCCCGTTCTCATCGTCAGCGCTGAGGCGAATGTTCCACCCAAAGTAGAAATGATTATATGCCTCGTCGCGGGCGACAAGTCCTTCGCCGTGCCTATACTCCACATCATATTCGTGAAGCATCCCGACCGTCACTCCTCGCCGGAGACAATTGAGGTCGCCCTCATCCAACTGGTCAAAGAGGTAGTCGTCTTCGTCGACAACGACACTGGGGGGCTCCCACTGAGGGTATACGTACGCTCCCTGATAGGGTTCTTCCTCGCTCCCAGTGCCATAGCTGAACACGTCATCGTACCAGCTGGAGTCTTCGTCGTCGTCTTCATCATCATCGTCGTCGTCATCGTCATCATCGTCGGTCGCGCCATAATCATCAATCTCTTCATCGTCACCGGGAAAGAGGCCCTCCCACGGATCAGAGTCATTGGAAACTAGTTCGCGACCAGGAGAAGCCCCAGTTTGGTGACCTTTCGCTTTTGCAACCGCAGCTACGATGGCTTTGATCATGAAGACAGGTATTGGGCGATGTCGCACGTTGGTACGACAACACGGACAAGTCTTACGTCGGCGCAGCAAGTAGTCGGGGTCACTGTCATCGTACATCTCATCGTCCACAGCGGGTGCCTTGCGGAACCATTCTTGAAGGCATGTTACACACAGGATGTGGCCACAAGGTGAAAGGCTATTTCTGTTCAGGGACAGACAATGGATAAGTAGCAGCATAAGACGCACGCATATGGCCTGTAAAGTAACTCCATGCAAATTTGGCATTGGGAATTGCTTTCTACGATCGTAATGGCCTAAAGTCACACATTTACCAATCAGTTTGCGAAATAGATACAGGCAATCGACAAACCTCGTCTAATTTCCTTGTCTTGCTGTGCAGCTTGGAAATTTGTGACTCGGACTCTTTCAGCCTCTGGATGGATCGAGTCAGATGAGCGCGAGACAGCATTTTCACGGACAGCTTCTGACCTGTCTCAGCGTATTATCCTGTTGCTTCAACTCTTCGATAACCTGAGTAGTGTCGGTAGCGTTTGAGATGACTAGCTTTGAAATTACCTTGTTTTGTTTCTTCATCGTTTTCTTGTTTTCCTGGGCCAACTGAAGACGAAGTGAGTGACGTGGCCGTGCTTGCAGCAGGATATATGCGTACCTTTCTCCAAGCATCTAGCTCCCGTTTCATCTTCGCAAACTCGGCAGCGGCAAGAGGCCCACTATAATCAGCGTACGGATCGATGATGCCCTGTGTATCTCTTCCTGATCCCTCCACATCGGAGGCGGTACCCTTCGATGGCAGCCTGATGGATTCTCTGGACTTCGATCGCTCCCGCTTGATAGGAGCATGGGCCTCTGGTGCACGAGACGTACTCACATGAGGAGAGTTCTCTGCAAGATGGCGATTGTGGGGACGAGATTTTACCTTGGACTTGCGTCCACGGTCAGAATTAGTATCGTCGACGGCGACGAGGAAGGATCGCGAGCCCGAGGCTGGAAGAGACGGGTTTCCGGGTTTCTTCCGTTTATTCTGGTCGGCGTGCGATGCGTCGGGTCTACATGCCGGGTTGTGTTGACCCTGCTGTTGGGCTGGCTGGGGATCGGGTGACCTGGACCTGCGCCTGCGCTGGCTGGGTAGAGCCGACGGTCCAGATATGGATACCGGTGGGCGTCGCTGAGCATTATTGCGACGTGAGCCCCTTGTGACAGTGCTCATGAGGAGATGGACGCGAAGACGTGCCCTTCGGCTGCAGTGCGGTTCAGGAATCCATGCGCAATGTTTGGAGCTCGCCATGACTGACCTTGCTAGTTAATTGGAGACGATGGACACAGCTGCTGCCACCGTCGTAGATGGCGGTGGAGGGACAAGACACGTCTTGATCATTGTCTGCCTAAATAAAGGCATGTGACGTGACGTGACAATATCACGTGCCACTGTTAAACGGACACGCAAGGATGATTGGACGGGGCTCGTTGACCACCTTGTCGTCCTATTAATGGGCCTCGCAGAATTGGCCTCGGAATGCACTGATCCACGTCTTTCGAACGATGTAACTGCCTTCTACTGATCACCAGATAATTGCGTATTGTTGGGCTGACCACTTGCGCTGTTGTGTAGTATCGCACACGTTCCCGGGATGTTCAAAAACTGTAACCCGATGTATTGAAGGTGCTTGGTCAGTGCTACAAAGCGCTCGGGCAGGCGTTCCCGGCGCCACTGCACAGAGCAACGATGCCACCTACCGGGCCGAAGACGCTTCTCCGGTATTGCAACCACCTCGATCAAGGAATCAGTGTATAGTCCATCTGTTTGGATACCATCGTTGCTGCTCGTCAGAACCGCATCCCGGATGTGTGGTGTTCTTGGCTCGCAACGCTTGTCAAGACTCCGAGCCAAGAACTCAATGTCTGCAGACTGCAATCCCAGATCCATCTTCTCATACCAACTCGGTCATGGGAGTCCGTGTTGGTTTCGCACACGAATGCGCTACCGACGAAATTGGCCTCGAAACACCATCCAGCATCGATGAACATGGGTGAGTGGACTTGCCTGTGTAAAGGTTATACCACGTTCATCAGACCGCCGGCCCGACACGAGCACACACGCGCCCCATCGTACCCAGCACGAAACTACCAATCAGGGCACTCAGCCTTCGATGCAGAACAGCCGCTTGTGTAGGGTTTCCGCGCTTTCCACTGCCCGCGCAATCATCTCGAAAGGTCACCGCCGTGGTTATCAACTCTGCCTGGTAAAGGCAATGACCTAGCTAAATTGAACGGGGACTGCCACGTCTATAGTCGTTCGCCACTGTAGCTGGGCACAGTTCGATTGGTCTATGAAAACCATTCACACGTTTTGATGAACTAGATTTTGGACCTGGTTAGGCGTCTAATATGTTCAGGAAAATACAAGATGTGTGGTGCACCAGAAACAAGATCCACTCAGGTAGCGGAGCTGATCAGGCGTTCATTGATCGCCAGCCGCACCTCAAACTTCAAGGCGTCTCGCAATACGCATCACATATCGGACTATGGTGTCCCTTCCGCTCTCGGAATATAGTTTGATGCGTCATATTTGATCATGTGGACCATGCACGCGTCATACCGCGTTATCACGACGCGAGGAAGCAGTCTCGTTCAAGAGACCCATGTCGAACTCCGCAGTCTGTAACATCGACAAACATCGACTTTTTCGGTCGTCGTTCCAGCCCCTTTGTTCTCCACGTGTTCGCCCGGCGATAATATCTGATAAGTTCGTTCACGGTGGCCGTCGCTCACTGTCGCATTTTGATTGTGGTTTTTGATAAGACTAATGACCTTCATTAATGGCAGTGGGTTACGCAAGCACCACGGACTAGAGGACAAGAAAGCGTTGATTGACAAATTTAGATCAATATCTGATTATCAGGAAGCCGCTCATCCCACGAACGTTTCTCCCTCAGACACTGCACTGCGTACGAGAACCTCGGCAATCCAATGTCAGGGGACACGGAGCTAATCGCCAAATCGCCAAAGCTAGTATCGTCAAACTAAACCTTGTCTCCACAAACCGCGCGTCCGTTGTATTTGGGATCACGTTGCATCTGCTGCAGGACGCCGCATGAAGAACATGACAGACCTCCCTCCCACAACGCGTGATGGGATCAGTTTGTACAGCCGGGAGAAGAGAGTCTCGGCGATTGACAAAGCTGGGTCCGTTCTTGTTCGTCGCTTGTGAATGTGATCCAAATCTCCAACGCAGCGCTTTATATGCATGCGACTGATCATGGCGCCTAAAAGGATCGATTTGCCTGGCCCAATCATCATGTACGAACTACAGATGGGGGTTGAGGGTTTTCATTTCCGTAGTACTCGACGCCTAACACACTGCATCGAGTTGAGAACAAGCAATAGGCGCAGCAGTAACTTGGCGTCAAGGATCATGATTGATCACTCAGACCGACCGATCATCGACGCCTTGTTCAGCTGATGCGAGCGCTTCACGATTTCCTTGTTCAGCTGCGCAACGCCCTAACCGGTTCAGCGAGGCACGCATTGAACATGCATGGCCCGAGTTCCCAGTATAAGAGGAGACGGTGATATGGAGGAAGGACCAGTCAAACAACAAATCACCACAACCAACCGGTCAGTCAGCGTCTCGGTTCCTCATCGGCGACTGCATATCTTACCTTGCTTCACCGCAGAAAGTAAACGAGATATACACCCTCGAAACAACACACCATGGTATCACAGAAGAACATGCGCAACGCTACGGTAAGCCCTCGCTGGTGGCCGGGGTCGGGACAAGTACTGACGGCTTACTAGGTCTACGGAACTATTCCCAAGACTGCGATTAAGCAGCTCTACTGGGGAAAGGGAGAGACGACGGTCGTCACCAGCGGCACCAAGGGAACAGGCGGCTGCGGCGGCGGCACAAGCGGGTCCACAAGCGGAGGCTCGTCCACCGACTAGAAAGCGGTCATGAAAGTGGGGGTGTACTGCGTGCCTGCCCCATCATGATCCTGGTTCAACCTCTTCCCCGTGTAGCCCTAGACATCTTTATCCACCTCCGCCAACCTATCTATCTATATGCGTAGTGTACTCGCGAGATAGCAGCCGATTTGGTTCTTCAAATTCAGATGCACGTGGAGTGAACATGTTCCTGTCGTCAGGAGCCAAGGTTGATATCTCTGGATTATCCGCGAATCGCGGGGAACATGTTCTGCCGCGGACACGGGACAGCTAAGCGAGGTTGCGCCGTTGCGGGGTTGAACTCTCTGGTAAAGTGGGGACGCAATCAGGACGGCAGAACCTGATCAGCGGGCGTAATGCAAGACCATAGGGGGATAACTTAATCAGTCGTACTAATCCAATACACGAGAGGAACTACAACACAGCCCAGTCGGCCAGTGATCCGCACCCCGTCCGAGAAGAAATAGAACCAAGCACGTAGGTCATGCATCCGAGTCCGTGAGCCGTCGCATGATCTGCTCTGCCTCCACGCATTCCTTTGGGTGCTCAAATACCCTCAACACGATATGCGACGGCATCAGTGACCGTGCCTTGTTCAGGCGGTTTTGCAGATCCCACCGCCTCTTTTCTCCCTCCGTAATGGGCCGCATCTGGTGCATCGAGCGTAGGCTGGAGGACGTGGAGGAACCCGTCGAGGCAATGGACGAACTCGACGAGTCCTCCGACATGCGAGCCATGAGTTTGGGATCGGGTGGGGGCTCAAACGAAAATGATACAGGGGGAAGGCGTCCCTTTTCGAGACTTCGAGGGATGTGGATAGAACCAGGGCGTGGAGGGGACATGTCCGTCTCTGAGGCTGCGCGTTTCGGCGCCACACGTGGTGGTGCGTTGCTCGGGAGGGGCAGAGTGGCCTTCCTAAGCTTCATTGGCGAGTTGACCAACCTCGTATCTGGCTTTGTGCCAGTGGGATCATCGAGACCAACCCCGCTCACGTCCCGAATGAATACGCCAACTATTTGACCTGGCCGCTCAGCAGCCAGGGAAGAGTACAGCTCTAGATCCTGTTCGCCCGAGTCTCCGACGAGGATGAACTGGGATTCTGAGAAGTGGTCAAGAACCTCGATGACATTTCCCCTTTTCCTGGTTGCTGGTGCCGATAGAAGACCGTTGAAGAGCGATCGTCCCGCGTAAGAGCGCAGACGGATCGAACCGGGAGGAAGCTTGGAAATGCTGATGAACTGATTGATCACCGGAAGAAGTTCAACGGGAGAATTTGACTGTCATAACGTGAGCAATTGATCGCCAAATGCAAATGGGGCATGCGGACGAACCACATAGTGAAAGCGAGCCCCGTGCTCCCACATGGAGCCATACCACTCTGTCATCTCAGGAATGACGGTATCTTCTAGGTTTTTGACAAACACCTGGTTGAAAATTGCACGTGCGCCATCCATGACTCGCGAAACTTTCACGGTATCATCAATGTCGGAGATAACGCGTACGATCGACTGGGTTATTGGTATTTGCATGATGCTTGTGGGTGTGTCGTGGAGCTCTGGCACGCGTTCGGTATTGGTGATCCGTGCCTCCACCAACAATTCATGTTCAATGTGTGTTTGATTGGATGTAATGAGATTACCGCCTGGATGTGTGTAGATATCGTTCCAATCTATATTGAATGTGGATGAAAAATGTCCATCGGGGCCAGTGGTGATTTCCCGGGTCAGGAGAGGTCGAAATTCTGGTGAATGTCGGTGGAATTGGGGACTGGGTGATGATAGGGAGACGGTGAGTTGAATAATTCGCGAAGACAGCGACGACGCCCAAAATAGTTTGAGTCGTGACTCGAGGTTTTCATGAAATCTTGTCAATTCGGCAGGTATAGTATCCGCTGGCACCGAGTGCGGAGCAAAGTAGGTATCGTCTATTTCTTGACTGTGGTTCCCGCTGTTCCGAAAGTGAGCGTCGAGAGTTTCAACTTCATAATCATCGGAAATTTCGCAGGGACGAGGTGGAAGGTGCAATCGTTCCGAAAAGTCTTGTAGTTCGGCATCAGTTGGATATGATGTAGGCTGGGCTTTGGGTATAGCTACGAAACCTGTCATCACGGTCAATAAGGGACACCGCTCTTTCGAAAGCTAAAAGCTCGCACTTCTGGCAAGCCTAAGGAAGGCTCGCTGTGAGCGAGTCAGGAACTCGGGCGTTCGGCGAGACGTCGCAAACCCAGAGACATGGAGCACGACGTCAAACGTATCTGCCGAAAGGGATATTAAGGCGGGAATCGAACGGAAACCAAGCGGCCTACTTTCGGGTTCATGCGGACTGGGTCTGCGTGGCTGTCTCGTCGCCCAACCAGGGAACAGGTGCACCTCATCGACGGTGGCGACGTCGGTAGAGTTCTTTCGGATAATTTGAGTCGCCCAATGGCCCCAGCCTTGAAACGTGTTACGTCCCGCCGTGTGACCGTCTTCTGAGGTAGCCGCCCACCGCGAGGGCAGTGAGAGCCGAATTTCGCGTTGGGCAATGTAATCCTTGAGACCCGCCAACTTGAAGGAATTAGGGACGGTCATTCTGGAGAAACTAGAGTTACAACGAGCCGGGCTGACACGGACTGGAACGAAATGCGACCATGCGAGTCACCGGCGCTGACTCCTTTTGTTGATGTGAACACTGTCTGTTGCATTTGGTAACCCCGTGCTATACTCCTATAGCATGTGGACGTTGACCAGCGTCTTGCACGATATTCAGGTCGCCGGTCTGAGTAGGGTCATATCAAGAGGACCACGACAATTCTCGGCTCAACACTCTTGCTATCCGAAAATGATGCGACAACCCCAAGAGGAAGGCAAACCGATGAAGAAAGGACAAGGACCGACTCCCTCCAAGCTGCGTGGGCATCCCAGGGACTCCCCGGATACACGGCTTTCCAAGAGTCTGGCATGGCTGCTTCGCCATGGTGCAGAAAAAGCTGGCCTAAATATCCGCCAGGACGGCTACGCAAGGGTTTCGGACGTGGTGAGTCCGCGATGCCTGCGATCGCGATCATCCGAGCTCACCGTGCCAGACAGCTTTCCAACCCCATGTTTAGAGATGTCACCTTCACGCACCTGCAAGATATCGTGCAACGTGATAAAAAATCGAGGTATCATCTTCTATTCGAGCCGCAGACGTCGGGGTCTGCGGGCGCAGATGTGTGGTGGATACGAGCGAATCAAGGTCACTCCATCAAGGTCTGTCATCTCCGTAAATCTCCTCGAGCCCTCTGCCCAACGCAGGCCCAGGATATCGAACTAGATCTACAACCTCTAGTATCCGCATCTGAGATACCCATGGCAGTTCATGGCACGACACGACAAGGGTGGCAACTGATAGGTTTGTTTTCCCTTGTCCCTACCCTCCCTTTCCCTTTCCTTAGCCTCTCTGCCAGCCAGCCAAGGCTTGTCGAGGATGAAGCGGAATCACATACATCTCGCGCAAAATGTTCCAGGTACCAACGTTGTCAGTGGTAGGTAGACCCCTTTCAGCCACCAACGATACCTACTCACAGGGAAACGGTTGCATTTAAACAAAACAGGCATGCGGAACTCGTCCCAAATACTCATATTTGTGGACGTCCAGAAAGCCCTCGACGCAGGAATCAATTTCTATCTTTCCACAAATGGCGTCGTCCTCACGGAGGGCAACAACGGCGGGTTTCTGTCCCCAGAGTTCTTCCTGCGGGTTGAAAACGCGGACCGCACCCCCGTGGAGGGATGGGAATGCATTGATGCCATGCCAGCCACTTCTTCCCCTGTGGATCTCGAGATTGACGACGTTACGGAGGCGGAAAACCCGACTCCGTCGGCAGATCAGACATGCTGACCAAGAGGTAGAGCTTGGGGTTCATAGCGCGTCTTTATTTGACCCCCTTGGTCTGTATGGTTCTCCGCAGTACAGGTTTGACACGAGCTAGCTCAGACATGATTGACATTTATAGAGTGCCAAGCGCCGCGGTGGCGCACGACCTCTATTTTCGAGTCTGTGTGTAGAGCTCCAGGTATTTCCATCGGTTCTGAAATGTAGAAAGCGTTGCGTTCACGTGGGTCATATCATACTGTAGCATTTATAAACCCGCCGCCAATGCGTGTAAATGAGTTTCAAAAGTCGACGTCTTCGCGAGTCACAACTTGACCGCGCCCCGTTTCGCGTGGGAGTGGTGGTTCTCTCTTGTACTCCAGCTCATCTCCGGGTTGAACAAAGTCTGACATTCACAATTCATCGAAGACCCGAAGATCGGTCTCTTTTGTAAGACAGCAACACCCTTCCCATGCGTTCCGCAGAGCCCCTTATATGGCCGTGGCGGTAGCCGGGGGTGACAAATACCGACAGAAGACACAAACGCTCCGGAGCGTACTAGGCTTGTTGGGAAAGCAGGCGCCCTTTTGTGGTTTTATGGTCGGACAAGATCATCCCCCGCTAGTTTGATTAAATGCCGCAGATGAGATGCAGACGCCCACGTTCATCCCAGCTTACAGATACGCCTGAGGGCGCAAAGCTCCTGTCATCATCGTCTCATCACGGGGTTTCTTCTCCAGAGGAAATCGTGCTCGAGCAACCAGATAAGGCCAAGTTCCATTCCCTTCTCTTGTTAAAATAATCGTACATTCCACGTCAAAAAATATAGCAAGGCAAAATCGTTTGAAAATTACAACTTGGGAAGTGGCTCTCCGGTAGTCTCCCCTGGGGGGGCCGTTCACGAAGGCCTTATTGGCCGCTGCACGGGACGCGTGGTCGTAGGTCTGGTAACCGTGACGCTTGAGACGGGGTTCTGTGGCCTGCCGCATGGGGCGTTTCCCGGCTGGGAGGTGTAGGCGGCTAGCGAACCGCTCTTTCTAGTGTCCTGCAAACGGACGATCAGCGGACCAGACTCGCGTCAGGTGCGGAATATTTTACAGAGGGGAAGGTCATCTTGCAATGGATGTAAAGTTCTCGTATTTCGGGAGAGGAGGATGACTGGAACAAACGTCAGCACATTGGGGAAGGAGGTTGGCAAAGCGGTCATACAGAAGACGAGTGATGCTTGTGAGGTATGTGGGTTGGGCTTGCTTCGGTGATCCCGCCTTTATACCCTCCCTCGCTCGCAAATACTACGGATGCCTGATTTGGCCTAGTACGTTGTGAATACGAGGTACTCGAGCAATATTCAATTTCCAGCTCTCCAAGGAAGCGTACACGAAACCTTGCGATGACTCATGAGCTTGGCCGGGGTCACGGCATGACTGGCCAACATGGCACGACGCCATACGAATGATGCTCACGACCGAGCGCGCCCGGGTCCATGACTCACCTCGGAGCTTGGGCAGATTCATAGCCGAAGATCAGCTGCCGTGCCAGTCCCAAAAAATCATATCGGATTTCGATTCGCATTCCATTTTTGGTGGACCTGATTGAAAAACAGGCCTATCACTCTCAGATTGGCAAGCGTATACAACGCCTCGAAACCGCAGGCATTGTTACCCACAGCATGCCGAGAGAACCACCGTGCCGAATCCTGGCAGGTGGCGTACCTGGGGAGCGGAGCACGTTGCGGGCGCAGGAACGGGCAGGAATGCATGACATGTATTATTGCAAGGTTCACTTTGGAGCTAAGCCTAATCTGTTAACTTGGTGGCACGCCATCGCTGGTAGTAGTCCTCACCTGAAGATCCGATCAGTTTGATGCGGTGTGGGTGCCTGTACTGGTATCAACGACAAAAGAGACACACTGAGCTTCATGGACATGTCACAAAGTTTGGCGTTATGCCACGGCCAAGACAAGAAGCAGAGTTGGCATGGGCTGCACCACCAGTGCCAAGCTGCCGTGGCACCCTTGATTTCATGATGCCCACATTTGGCAACCCCGTCGGCGATATCTCAAAAGGTGCACATCTGGACAACTCGGGCCGTTGGCACGTATGACGAGCCAAGGACTCACAACTATTGTATATCTGCGATAGACGACAATACAAGGCAAGTGGTGAAATGGACGAGGGAATCGGAAGCAAGATGTACTAGGGCATCTACTCCGGCGGAGGAACGTCAGGCACCGTATCTTGTGACATGGGTGCCGTAGCGCTGCGAGCCTCGGCGAGTTTGTTGAGTTCAGCCATGTAACCGTTCAATTCCTGAGTAGGGATTAGGTTTGGGCGAGGTGCCTCGAAACGAGACTCACGGCGTTGTTCGGCTCGAACTGTAATCCGAGAGATACGGATTCAACGGCTTCGTCGAGCTGACCCAGGCCCACGAGTGCCTTTGCCTTCCTAAAATGACCCTTTGGCCAATTGCGACGAATGGCAATGACGGTCTCCGCATCAGCTAGGGAACCAAGATAGTCACCAAGCTCAAACAAGGTTGCCGATCTGTTCGAGACGACGGTAGACAATTCCTCCCGAAACAGTGCTGAGCTCTCCCAAGGCGGACGTTGTACTGCAATGCTTGTGGCAAGGTTGTATTTGGAAAGGGCCTCCTTGTGCTTGTTGGCTTTGTAGAGGTTCTGCCTACGGTATGAGCGACTGTGTACGCTATGCCGGACACTATGCGTACGTTTCCTTCGTCCTTTGTGTTGGTGACCGCCTGCGACAGCTTTTGTTGTACGACGCTTGGTGGAGGTGGACAGCGGAGATTGGGATTGGTGACGAGAATTTTGGAGATGCGGTTGATGGCGGTAAAGTCTAGGTTGCACTCGTCACACTTTTCGACCTTGTGCTTGTTGCAGAACACGAACGCGTGACCGGGACCACCGACGACGAGGTCGACTGGACGGTAATCGGCGTCGATACGCGCCTGCATGACGGGATCTGCCTGCGGTACGGGCACCATTTGTAGCTGTCGCTGGGGCTGCCCCGGTGGTGGAGGCAGCCCTTGTTGTTGTTGTTGCTGCTGAGCCATTGTCGAAAGAGTCCCACTCGACGTTGGTCCACGTCCATTCGTAAATTTCCAAAAACGGTAGTTGTATTTGTCAGCGATTCCCACCTGATTTTTTTTCCCGCCGAAATTGTGTTTCTTGCCTTTCCTTCTCTCCCTTCGCTATACACCACACGCAGTGCAGAAAAAAAAAAGCAACTTGTTCCTCGTCTTCTTCTAATATGACCAATGGAATTGTAAACGGTAATGCAAGTCTCGAGACTCAGTTCGGTCAGCCTCTCTCTCTTGGTCTCTTAAACCCACATATTCACCCTCTACAGCTTCTCTCGGAATCAATGGGACAAAATCGACATACGTCCCTCCCCACTTGAGGAACGCGCAGCGCGCTGCTTCCACCCCGTCATCTCCATCCACCAATGGGTATGTCGTTTGGTGTCCTGCATCTTGCTCCACAGCTAACGAGCGCTCGTTTAGGACCGGCTGGGACGACCCACGCGCATCGCCTCGCGGTGGTTATGAACCATTGCGTGGTGGTCACAGTGATAGAAGCAGATCCGGCGGTTTCGCAAATAGCGCCTTTGGTGGCGGGCCTTCAAACGATTGGGGCAGTCGCCCCTCTCCGAATGGCTGGTCCTCGAGAGAGAGCCGAGGAGACGGCCTTCCACGTGACACGCCTGGGGCCGGTTCGTGGCGCAATGGTGTCCACGTCGTCGCTCCCCATAATGTGCGTCTCGAGAAGGAACTCTTTGGCGACCCTTCCGATCCATCTAAGCAACATACTGGTATCAATTTCGAGAAATATGATGATATCCCTGTCGAAGCCACCGGTGCTGGAGTGCCCGAACCAGTCGTTGCCTTCACAAACCCACCACTAGATCCTGTTCTCCTCGAGAACATTGCCTTCGCTCGTTACGCTACGCCGACTCCGGTTCAAAAGTACTCCATTCCCATTGTTGCTGCCGATAGAGATTTAATGGCCTGTGCTCAGGTAAACTTTTACTCCACCTCGCTCCAGGCGTATGTCAGCTGACGTGTAACAAAGACCGGCTCAGGAAAAACAGCAGGTTTTCTTTTCCCTATCTTATCAGCGTCGTTTGCGTCTGGGCCCCGTGCCCCGCCTGCCGAAACACCCCAAATGGGTTACCCACGCACACGTAAAGCCTACCCTACCGCCCTGATTTTGGCTCCCACTCGTGAACTGGTTAGCCAGATCCACGATGAAGCCCGTAAATTCGCCTACCGGTCCTGGGTCCGCCCTGCCGTCGTGTATGGAGGTGCCGATATCAACCAACAACTCCGTCAGATCGAGCGCGGATGTGATCTCCTCAGCGCCACGCCTGGACGTCTCGTGGACCTGATCGAGCGAGGTCGCATCAGCTTGGCAAACATTCGCTACCTTGTCCTCGATGAGGCCGATCGCATGCTAGATATGGGTTTCGAGCCACAGATCAGGCGTATCGTACAGGGTGAAGATATGCCCGGCGTCCAGGATCGTCAAACCCTCATGTTTAGTGCCACCTTCCCCCGCGACATTCAGATGCTCGCTCGGGACTTCCTCAAGGACTACATTTTCCTCTCTGTCGGGCGCGTGGGATCCACTTCGGAGAATATCACGCAAAAGATCGAGTACGTCGAAGACAATGACAAGCGCTCTGTCCTGCTTGACCTCCTTGCGTCCGAACCTGCGGGTGGTCTCACCCTTGTGTTTGTCGAGACCAAGAGGATGGCCGATATGCTTTCCGACTTCCTCATGACAAACCGTCTCCCTGCCACATCCATCCACGGCGACCGTTCCCAGCGTGAGCGCGAAATGGCACTGCAGACGTTCCGCACTGGGCGGACTCCTATCCTCGTGGCTACCGCTGTTGCCGCTCGTGGTCTTGACATTCCTAATGTTACCCACGTTATCAACTATGATCTTCCCTCTGACATCGACGACTATGTCCACCGTATCGGTCGTACTGGCCGTGCCGGCAACACCGGTGTCTCTACCGCATTCTTCAACCGCGGCAACAAGAACATCGTCAGGGACCTGATGGAGCTACTTCGTGAGGCCAATCAAGAAATTCCTTCATGGCTGGAATCTGTCGTCCAGGAGACAACCTTTGGTGGCAGCTACCGAGGTCGTGGTCGTGGTGGCGGCAGAGGTCGTGGTGGTAACCGCGACTACCGTCAATCAAGTGGCTCGCACAGTGGCGGCGGGTACGGCGGATACAGTGGTAGGGGAGGATATGGAGGAGGACCATCTTATGGTGGTTATGGGGGAGGTAATAGCTATGGAAATGGTGGATCCAGCTGGTGGTAAAAGAACCCCCGCAAGATCCAACGCAACCATCGTCGCTTCCTACTTCCCTACATGCGTCCCTCAAGCATCCTATTATCGGTCCGATCTCACATGAAAACCATTACATGATAAAGCGGTCTTTCGCCTCGTTTCGCTCTCTCTCTCTCTCTCTTTCTCGCTCTCTGAATCGTCGGACTCTTTTTGCGCTGCTCTTTCGAATGGATTTGTCTCGTTGCACCTGCTCATCATGAAGACTATGTGGCCTATCTTATCCCGTCTGTGTTTCTATTGTCATCGGCGCGTCTGTCTTTCTACCCTGCACTTCTCATCCCACCACGCGTCACCCTCACCTC
Organism: Sutorius eximius; assembly: GCA_038089815.1. Lineage (NCBI taxonomy): Eukaryota > Fungi > Basidiomycota > Agaricomycetes > Boletales > Boletaceae > Sutorius > Sutorius eximius. The sequence continues at coordinate 23,748 of JBBPLN010000049.1, read as the reverse complement.
ATTCCCGCTCGCATTATAGATAGACGTAAACGGCGGGCCGTAGACCATGAGCAGTTTTACATCCTACCCTTAGTGTCGGTCTTCCGTCTCGCGATACCCCATCATTTATTGGCATTGCGATTCGCAAGTCGGACATTATCTTGATATCCCCTCATAGCATCACGAGACACTATTAACTGTTAGAGCATCGCATATCCTGTACCGTACTTCTTTTTCGTATTCGATGGCAACACTCCTAGACTTGTAAAATCGGTCAGAGTCTGGATCTGCACTTTTTTCCGCCAGTGCCACTCTGAAATCTCACGACAAAGCCAAGGCGAAAACACCTTTCTCGTCACTGTCTCGCCTACACGTCAGCTCGTGTTTCTTTACCACTTCGTTCTCTACAGACGGATCAGACGACGTTGTACTTTCTAGAACACTTCTCCCCAGAGCCTCGCATCCATGCATCACCAAGGTTCTTCGCCCGCTTTCGATGCACCTGAATTTCCGGCATTGAGGAGGCTCAAACCGTTACCTAAACGCAGGCGCACATCCGACTTGGTTGCACAGGTCTCTGAACCAGACAACCCCATTCAACCCATGGCCGACCTTCTTGGTGGTGCAGAATCCCTCGCAGAGGAGCTCATCGCACGTGCCGACTCCCTTTCATCTCAAATGGCCCTGCAGTCCTATTATTCCTCCGTTCTCGGCGGTGGCGATATCACACCAGGTGCTGAGGGCGAGGTCCTCGATGGGAATCTATCAGGATCTTTGTCCCAGACCTTTGATCTGAGTGCTGTCTACCAGCGATTCGCAGAGGGGTTGGGATCGGGAAAGCAGGACGAGGATCACAGCGAAGGTGATTACACAGACCATCTCCAGCAGCCTGGAAATACGAAGAAGAGGAAGGTTCCAACGAACATGTCTGGGTCCGTGAACGGGAGGGAGGTGAGCCTGTCACTCAGCGTGGAGGAAGAGATGGGCGAGAGCATGCTGTCGACGGCAAGGCCAGATCAGGATCTCGATATTCTCGCGGCTCCACCCTCTTCGATTGCTCAGCTGCCAAGGAAAGGCAAGATTAGTTCATCGACCCTTGCGGGCCTGCAGCACAAGGAGCTGCTCAAGCACAGAAAGCGTCAGCTCGCCGCTGTTCTCGGTGCCTTGTCGCTTGGAGATGCTCTCGCGCTTGATCAGGCACTTTCTACACACCTCCCCTTCGTCAGCACCATGTTCAATTCTGACTCCACGCCACCAAAAGTACGTCTATCTCGTCGACGAGGTCCTCGATTGGCTCGTGCTGCTGCGGCGCAGACGTCCACCCGCAGAGCCACGCAAAAGGGCGTTTCATTCCCGACCGCACCATTCACGTTTACGTTTCCCAGCGCGAGTGAGTGATGATGTCGTGTTCTCTGCTGATAGTAGAGCTTGATCATCTCGGCCCTTATCTCAGCCTCTGATCGCCTCATTGCGACAAAAGAGGAGGTGCTGGCACTCCGTTCACGCTTCGAAGCAGAGCTTGCGCGGCAAGCGGCCAGGGCTGCTAAGGCCGCCGCGGAGGCAAAGCAAGTAGCTCTTGCTGCGAGCAGAGCATCTCGGACGAAACGGTCGGGCAAAGCCCATCCCTCGTCGCCAGGTGGAGACCCGTCTGCGGACCCTTTAGAGTTGTCCCCATCAGGGAAAACTCGCGGGAACAAAAAGAAAAAGCGTAATGCACTCGCTATTGCGTCAAATCCGCACCACCGTAACAATTACGTCCCTTCTCGTCTTCCATCTTCTGGACACGCCAATTCGGTCCAGGCCACCCTAAATGCGCAAAACTTACTTGGCCCCCAACCTCTTCGATTCCTATCTGCGGAATTGCCCCCACGTCGACGCAAAAAGGAGACGGTCACGCCTAGGGCACAGATAGTCAATCCTGCGGACGAATGGATCTGTCCGCGCTGCGAGTACTCGTTGTTCTATGGCGACGGGTCGGACTATCGCCGTGCGGTTCGGGACCGCAAGCAGATTCTTCGCAGACGAAGGCGAGCGCAGGAACGGGCTGCGGGTGGACTTGGCACGACAAAGAACCCTGCCAAGCCCATTTCGGACGAAGAAGGAAACGATGACGATGACCAATCGGTCATCCGGGACGCAGGTGGTATGGGCAAGTTGAACGAGTGGAAAGAGGGCCCAGGTCACGGAAGGGTGAAGGGACTGGATGAACTACAATCAGGATAACGTTCTACTAATCGCACGTCCGCTCGTTTCGTTTCAGTTTTTTCGCACACGGCACCATTATGAAGGAGTTGCAATTGTCATCATCATAGCGACGTCTCGCATTTTTATCTAATAGACGGACATTTGGATAGGATGATATAGGCATGTTGATCATATCTGGCAATTTGGTCGGTGAGGTCGAAAAGTGCTGTCTGCGGGTTTGTTGGTCGTTCTCAGAGATCGTTATAATAATTAACTTCTGCCATCCACCGGCTGCTTGCAGTGCGGCCTCCTCGCGGGTTCCGTAGCGAGTTTTCAGTCGATCATGATCAAGGGTACACTTACCGGCGTGATTGTAGTTACTACCACACCCGCTACGTTCGGTATTCCCCTTCCGAATGGACTAGCGATCAATTGTAATCAGCCTCCGGCCCCACTGACACCTCACCTTGCCATATTCCCTAGCCGTTGACATTCGACAGCGGAATCAAATACTTGTAGTTTGTGTTCGAGTGCCGCAGGTCCTCGCGGCTCTTTTCGCCGATCTTTGATGTTGTCCACATAACCGACAGTCACCGCTGGCAACTCAGCAGCGCCGAGGCTAGCAAACTGTGTTGTAAAATGTGAGGATTCGGTCGTCCATCTCGCTCTGATACACCCTTGTCCTTGACGCCGCAGGTCTGACTCCGCGCGCCCGTACGCTGCGATGCTCCACTTTTCGCAGTCATATCGGCCGCGAGGAGCGGCACCGCTTGCTGTCCTGGTTCATCGTTGCGTGCCAAAGCTAATCATTAACACCCTTCGATGCTGATCTCTTCTCTCACACATTGCTTCATTTCGGATTTATAGCTAGCCTCGTGTCAAGCATACCAGAAACTCCTAACGCGGGCTCGCGTTCCGAGTTTGTACACACCACCTTTGCCCCTGCGATATCGCAACGCATAAAAGCGCGTACGGCCGCCGTGTTTCCAGTAGCAATCCATCCCTGCTCCATACAAGCTACATGTATCATCATCAGCAAACCGGTTCCTCCTACGACTATTCCTCATATCCCACCACTCCATTCGAGCATGCAGCGCCCCCTGCCCAGGCTCCGGCGCGGGCAGTACGCTCAAACACGTCTCAGACCCAGTCTCCTCAACAACAGCCGAGTTTCCAGCCATCGCCCTCATATGCGTCTTCTGCCACATACCCCTCGGCTCCGTACAGCATCTCTTCCGCTCATGCCCAGCAGTGGCAGCAGGAATCCTGGGCGTCTCAGCAATACGCGCAACCATTTACTTCGCAGCCCATGCAGGCGGAGATGACATACACCTCCACCGCCCCTCGACCAGATGTGCCTCCCCCCGTGTCAACCCCAGACACGCGTACCTTCCCGCCAAGCAGTCTACCACCACCGCATGAACCCCGAAGGCAGGACAGCGGGTATTCGCAAACGCTTCCTGCCTCTTCACACAACTCCTCTCCGCCGCGGACTAGGCGGAGGGAGAAGGACTCTCCGGCCATTGCCCCCGCTGCCGCCCCTGGTTCTGGGCCAGATTTCACCAAGGTAATCTCAAATGACACTCTCAGGCTTGCTTTTTCCGACAGTACATTTCCCCTAGATGCAAGACTCCTATCGACTTATCATGGATAACGCTAACAACATGATGACGAGTGGAACGTTTGGTGCCTCCCGGCCGCCACCGGGGGAAAGCATAGAGCGCATGTTGCAGTCCGCGAACTATGGCATGCACGTACTTCAATCTGCGATCGCGCAGTCAAACCCCGATGTTCGGCCTACCGCAAGTATCGGTGACAAGGATGCTCCCGCGTCAAAGCGACAGGTAAATTAGCGCCGCGGACTCGGCTTGCTTACGAATAAGGTGGTACTAATCACGTTTTTTTTTTCTTGCTTGGCGTGCAGAAGGGGGATGAACATGCACAAGAGGGTCAAACATGTCTCGGATGCAACGCGACATCAACGCCTGAATGGCGTCGTGGACCACTCGGTAAGCGCTCTGGTCTTCTTATCCCCGGTCGCATGCGTTAACGGTGCAAACAAAGGCCCGAGGACCCTGTGTAATGCCTGTGGCCTCGTGTATGCAAAACTTGTACGTCACAGGGGATCTTCACATGAACTTCTTACACTCGCTGACGTCTATTTTCCAATTTCGTAGTTAAAAAAGAGGGCACGAGGCGAAGCACGATCACGCACCGGCGATAATGGCGGTCAGACCTCACAGCACCCCATGGACGAATCAAATGCGCTCTCTAGCGGAGGAAGCGAAGATGAAGAAGGCTCTTTTGGGTCGCAGGATCGTAGGAGCGATTTCGGCGACCATGGGAGGAGGGGTTAGAATTACTTCCGTAAGATTCGTCAGCAAGCTCATGCGTTCTCATGTGCCATGTGGATGCTAGCCCGACGGTGATTATGGACACAATTTCCTTATAGTGCGCATGCATCTAGGAGGGGTGGGGAACAAGTGTCGATTCATTTGCTTTAACTTTTAATGTTACGAGTCTAGCAAAAATGCACGGAGCGGGTTTTGCCTGTCGAAACGGCTGCATACTATGTATATATTCCGAGGTTCTACAATCCAGTTTTTCTCAAAGCTTATCGGAGCGATCTCTACCAGGATCAGGCACTTGGAAAAAATGCGAAGTTCCGGTATCCATATAATAATTGCGCGGGATGAAAAAACAGTATCATATCAAAAAGCTAACCTTGAAGATATCGTACACATATCACTTACATAAGCAATTCAGTTTGGACTCGCCACCTGGCATCTTTGATAGACTGAGAGCAGTGAAACGCCCAGAAAAGGCATATCAAGAAATGTGACCGTGTCAGGGCGGACTATATTCGAAAAAAGGTAGCACAAAGCTGTGGACAAAGTTAGGTTGCGAATAGCACCTAAGGGTAGGCATCGAGGACGTCATAACCCTGAATTTATTTAATCCCTAAATGACCAAGGGGATCCAGGGATTTCAAGGACCTGCTGTGGGCCGATGCCGATTTGCTCGGCAGTCAGATAACCCAAAGAAAGATCGGAGGGAATATAAACATGAAAACGATCCTTGTGTCGTCTGTTTCACCGCCGCCGTGTACGGCGCTTCTCCTTGGGCCTGGGAGGTGCGAATCGCCACACGCAGAAGTAGCGAATGAGCTCTACCTCGTTTTGCAGCACAAGGTGGCGCCGTGGACGGTTTTGGTGAAGCACACGGCTGTTGATGGGGGGCACTGTTTTACGCACCCTGTGCATAGTGTTTTTACCCGGTCAAGAAACGGCGCGGCGTGCGGCGTGCGGCAAGCGAAGAGTGGACACGTATGGTATATGCCTGTAGGATCTATTATGAATGCCACGTACACAAGGGGCAGCCGCCAGCAAGGTCATATCAGGACGCAGCGATCGGGTGGAGTTCGATGGCCTCCGCTATCCAACCACCGTCGCATGTGTGTGTGTGTACCTTGGAGAACTTCTGGAAGTCCGTATAATGCGGCAGTTCAATATCCGCTCAGTCGAGATTCTGGCGCTCCACTGGGCAATCGGAAACTGACGAAACACCGCACCCTCTTCGAGTAGTCCGCTACCGCGCACGAATTCGTATTGGAGGGGCCGCGACGGGGTCGTCATCGGATTGGCGGGTTATCTTTTTTGCAAACTGAAGCAAATGTGGATCGTATTGCACCATAAGGCATGTCGTGGGTTGATGCATGTGTCAGGTGCCCGGACGGTGTCCTATACAGGCAAAACAAAAGCCTGGGAGTGTGTGATGCTTTCCGGGCTCTAGCCGTGCCAGTGAATGATCACGAAGAAGGAGGAGGCTGTCCTAGGAGAATGAAAATTGTGCTGCCAGGACTCGTGTCGGATCATAAGTGAGGTGCGTGCAAGCAAGCAAGGCATTCCCCTTCTAGGTTGCTAGGGACGTGTCGAGTCGCATTTTATTTTCCGCCCTGTGTGATAGATCTGTGGTTTCCACGTTACGTTACCGATATTTTTTTGCATCGTTCAACTGGAAAGGAATTTCCGTCGAGATACTTCCTTAAAGAGGGGCGCAGCATGCAACACTTCTGGATTGGAGATAGGGTGCGTGTTCGCAGCCTGAGCGGGTCGGCAACTGGCTGTCGTAAGACACCGTAAGGTCACGCAGGCCTGGTCACGGTCTCATCCAACAGCACAGCGCCCAGGAGAGGGGTCGACGGCCACATTTGCGATGAGCAGTCGCGTACTGCACGATACCGCCTCCTTACTGATTCAAAGCAAAGTGGAGGTCTGGGGACGAGCGGTGCTGGCTGTTCCCACTGAAGCGAATGGTCAGGATCAATAGCAGCGTACTGGTCCTGATCAAGATCCACTTGCAGGTGTCTGTCGTCCTGTGTCGTCTAGCGATAACGATAGTATGAGCTAAGTGGGAACGATGCATAATTTATGCCTGAGCCACCGAGCATTGATCGAAGTTCGGCTGCCAGCATAAAGGACAGCCATCAGCTGCAGGTTTAGGTCCGAAATACATTTTGGATACCCATTTGACAGGTTCAGGCCGAGACTCGAGGAGAGCGCTGCTTCCGCTTGTATCCAAACCAAATCACTTGAAGTTTGTCAGGTACCGGATGCGGTAACTCGCGTCCGTCATATACGTAGCTATTTATCGTCAAAGATCGAACTCCAGACTCGATCCCTTGGGCTGTGACTCACTCGTGGAGCGCTCAGTCCCGTATAAGACAATTGACGTTGCGCACGCTCCACCCTGAGGTAGGGCATGGCTACGGATACCAATTAGGGTCGTTGGCCTGAGAATAAGAAACCTCTTGAGATCGAGTCTAAATTCTGATACATGCATAGCCAATGTGATGAGAGGCATGTACTCGATATATTTCTAAATTTCTTCAATTTTATAGTCTTCGTCGTCGAAGTTTTCATGCATCTCTACCGAAGCGGCCGTTGAACCTAAGCGGTCACCAGCGGTCCCGGAGCCTTCTGCACCCTTCATGAGCCGCACCAGACGCTCGATATGTTCGGACACCTTGACCAAGAAATGGAGTTGTGGAAACAGTCTCATGTACTAAAGTTCTCGACGTACCTCGTCAACCGTCTCCTCCAAATGCGTTGCGCGGATGATTTCATACGCACCATTAGCCCGCAAGAAATCGCGGCCCCAGCGTGTGGTGCATAACAAAAGCAACGTTTCAACATGGGTTAGGCGCAATGCTGAATCCGGCTCCCTCATTTTGGTTGGAGGTAGAAACTGCAAGACTGAAGGTAATTTTTCTTGATCCTGGATATGGGAAATGGGGAGGAGTAACATCCGTGTACACAGCACGGACTCACCTCAAGGTCTAGTTCTTCTGGACCAGCCAGGGGAAGCAGAATGTACGGCAACGCATCGATGCCTGGTGCAACCGTTGTGGAAGGTGGTACAGCAACTTCGTCCGTATCGGGGGACAATATAGCTTGATGTGCGGGAGCATGAAAAGCGCAATTCCTTTGAATGCCGGAAGAGCGTCAGCTGAATCTAGGGCCGACAGTAAAACCCACTTTATCGTATAAACCACGCCACCTCTCCTAATCGGATCTTTATGTTCAGTGAATGGCACGACCTTGGAAAGCGGATATTCGGATGCACTTTCAGGTTTCAACACATCGCCAGGTCTCGGGCTCACAAAAAAGAGCCTTCCTGCAGGTAGCTGCAATGATGAAAGTGCCGTGTGAGACAATAGAGGCACAGTAAATGAACCCTTCGTAGGTACTTACTGCACTGATATTAGCAAACACGCTAGATAAGAAATGAAGATCTCCTTTTCGTATTCGTTCCGAGTTAGGATTAGAACCCAAGAATGCTCCTTGGACGAATGCTTCAACAAGAAGTGGCAATGCATGGACTTGCTGTGGGTCTATTGAAGGGTACGGCACAGGGGCGGAACACGTGCCAGACCTTGATTGTATTGGATGGTACGAAATAAGGGAGGTACTCGAAGCCAATGGGACGACCTGGATCTGCAATGATAACAGAGCAGCACATGCCGAAGCTGAACTGGTGAGATTCGATAAAAGCATCGATGCCAGATCCGCGAGAATTGCGTCTGGATTCTGACAGCAATGTTGGATATCCGCGCAGTGAAGCAAAGGTGAGTGACGTACCAAGATATATGATACTATGAATGTAAGGAAAGGTGGATCTGTTAAAAAGGTGACAAGAACCGGCGAATCCGAGAGATTCACGAGCGCACGAAAAGCATCATGCGCAACAGCCTGTGATCGGGGTCAAGTGAACGACCTAACCAACGCATGAAGGTCCCGACCAGCTGATCTCTACAAAGCAGCTTCAAATCACGGATAATATCCGTCTCTTGGGGTGTTTGTAACCCCCCTCCCTGGAGTCCTTGGAAGAAAATGTTCCGATACGGGGATCCTTTTGGAGTTTGAACAAGGAGGTTGGATAATGCTATTTGGCGCACTGAAGGGTTTTTATCCCTCAAAAACGGTAGCAACTACCATGACCATCAGTTCTGAGTCGTATACCATATATTTTTTTGAGACTGGCCTCTTTCAGCTGGTCTTGCATGATCTTATTGCGGATGATTTCCCGCGAGTACTTTCGAGGCTTTTGTTGATTACATAACCTAGTGGATGTGCCATCACTTGTCGTCAAAGCTAATTACAAGTTACTGCGCTCATCCACGAGCATTCGTGGCCCGGCGTCGAGCCCGTCGTTGACTACTTCAAAGTCTACAGGAACGTTGTGTTTTTGACAGCGGAACCCGAAGCTGTCATTCTATGTAAAGCTTGGCATTGGCGACGACGACGACGACAACTTGGACGCCGGCATGACGGGCTACAATATTACGCGCTCTGCAGAAGAACTATTGGACAACTATGAGTCGGACCCACCGTCTTTCTCCATCCACCTCCACCCGGAATATTGGACACTCAACGGTGGCCCAAAGTTTCTCTACAACAACCCTGTCGCGGTAGGTCAGGATTGTTTTCCTCGCTAACCAACATTCATCGTTTCTAGTCCTTGTTGGATGACGTACGAGCACATCGCATACCAGTGGACTATCTTGAACTGTTTGACGCAGCCCACGTACCTTTCTATGATGGTATGTCATAACACTGGACTATCTTGCCCGGCCGACTCGGGTTCTTGTTGCTAGGTTGCATGATAGTAGAACTTTTAGACTATCGCCCAAAGAGAGCAAAGGACCAACCGCTAGAGAAACCCGAGAAGAGCCGTGTGACGCTTCATCCCAACGACGAAACCCTTTGGGCAGACCTATGTATCATGAACCAACGAACGGGTTCCAAGCTCGCGGACCCCCAGATACTTGACGTCGAGGCGCAAATATTGGTACGCAATGTCCGTTTAGTCGTTTGCAGAACTGATTTTAGCTTCTCTAGCTGCATACGTGTCCTCCTTTGTGCCTGGATCCTGATCCCCACCTCACTCGCATTGCCAACCACACGCTCAGAGTGTCCACACCATCTATTCCAGTATCCTTGAAACGGAAAATTGCTGCGATCACACAAGAGGAGGATGAGTCGGAGAAGGCAAGACGTGCTAAGATAATACAATTCATGAATCCAAGATCGAACCGCTCACACGTTGCGAGGTATGTCATTTATTGAATTTGCTTTGCAACTTGATGGACTAGCAATGCTAGTTACCCAATATTGGACGTTATGAAACGGGTGAGAGAAATACGCCAGGCAGAAGCTCAAGCATTGCTCGCCAAGGCAATAGCAAACCCAACCAACCGTTCAACCCCTGCACCTCCCGCTCAACCTACTCCAACTCAACCGCCACACACCGCCACCTCCACCTCCACCTCCACCGCCCAGGCATCCGCTCCCAGTTCACAACCTCCTACCAATACCTCAAAGCCGAGACAAGTCAAGAAGGAACCTGTGGGAAGTCCGTATCCCAACACGCCCGAGAACCCGCGATCAACTGCTACTCCTGCACCTCATCCTGCTGTCAATCAACTTCAGACCCAAGCGCCCATAAGATCCCCTCCCGTCCATACGCGCTCGCCCGTTCCTCCAAATGCGTCATATCAACAGCACTCAGCTAGCACACCGATCGCCGCTGCTTCACCTGCACAGCGTGGCTATACCCAGTCTCCCCGTCCACCGTCATCTCAAGCTCCGCATTCTTCCCCTCTCGCTGCCGGTTCACAGCTTCCCACGTCTGACCATCGTGCAAATCCCACCGGAGTCCACTTCATCCAGGTGGCGCCTGGTACCACGCAATCGAAACCTTCAACACCCCAGCTTGGTTATTCCGCCCAAGTTCCTTTACCAGCCCAGCAAACAACTACCCAGCCTCATCCCGCACAAGCACCACAGGCCCCCGCACCATCTCCTCAAACGCAAGCTGCACACCCGAATATCAATATGCAGTACTATGCCCAGATTCAGCAACTACAAAGAATGAGCCAGGCGGCCCAAGCCCAAGCCCAAGCCCACGCTCAGGCTCAAGCTCAGGTACAAACTCAAGCCCAGACTCAGGGTCAGTTACCGACACCAATGAGCCAGCCCGCCCAACATCCCACTATGCCAGCGCAGTACAACTTTACGCAGTTCCGACCCATGAATACACAGGGAAACCCGCACCAGCAAGTCGCGCCACACATACCACAGAACCAACAACAGAACATGGGTACCCAGGGTCAGGTGATGGACAGCCAGCAACAAATGATCGCGCAGTATGCCATGTATGGCTATCCGGTTAGTTACGGGATGGCAGCTGGCGGTCGATTGCAAGCTCAATACGCTGCTTGGGCCGCCAGCGGAATGGGACGCGTGGCCAACGGTCAGACCCCGGTGATGCAACCTGGACACCCGCAGATGCCACCGCAAATGCCAGTGGCTCAGGGTAAGGCTGCGCAAGCGGGTGTGCAGGGCCGGTGATGATGAGATGTATTCGGTTTCACTGACATATCGTATTGTCGGCATTTCATATTTGTTTCCTTTGTAGTTGGGTGTACCATTGGACTAAGTATTGTAGTATTGTATTCGTGTGCATGCAGCAACTCGGAGCAAGTGTATAGTCTAGTTGGATTCGCTGATCAGTCAAGATAAGAAAGCTACTAGATCGAGTATTGAAACTTTGGTTATGTTGTCCGCGTTCTTGACTCCCGCCAACCATGTCTGAGCCAATTGGTACGCTTCGTTCATATCGTAGATCTGGGCGCTGACTATCTTCGAAAGCTTTGTTATCTGTCTATGACAAAACTGGGCTGATCAAACTTGCAGAGGGTCTCAGTGCCGCAGGTGTTCAACTCCTAGGTTCGGGAGGGACCGCGAAAAAGATCAGAGAAGCAAACATTAAGATCGAGCGAGTCCTTTACTCTTGCTGTCCGTCGATGTTCTCAATGTGTGTCTTCAGGGATGTCTCCAGCGTCACTAAGGCACCCGAGATGCTCGGTGGACGCGTGAAGACGCTCCATCCTGTCGTCCACGGAGGTAACCGTGTTCTCCCGCGATCAGCGCTCAGTCTGAGATATGTTTTACGTTCCAAGGCATTCTCGCGCGTGCGATTCCGTCCGACGAGGGTGACCTGGCAGAGCAATCCATCTCCAAGATTGCCATCGTTATCTGCAACCTCTATCCTTTTTCTGCCACGATCTCGAAACCTGGTTGCACACTTGCAGAGGCCGTCGAGGAGATCGATATCGGGGGTGTTACCCTTCTCAGAGCGGCAGCCAAAAACCACGAGCGAGTGTGTGTGTTATCGGATCCGGGGGATTACGATGCGTTCTTGGACGCATGGAAGAGCGGCGACGTGAGTCAGGCACTGCGGAGCCGTCTCGCGCTCAAGGCGTTCGAAATGACCGCCAAATACGACGACGCGATCAGCGGTTACTTTAGAGAGCAATATGCATCGTCGCCCGAGAGTTCTCCCTTGCAGAGAATGGTACTCCGATATGGCGCCAATCCCCATCAAAAACCGGCACAAGCGTTTGTAGCCGAGGGTGAATTGCCTTTCAAGGGTACGTGGATCGTGTTCTACTGGCCGATCATACATGTCTCACGTTGTCAACGTAGTTCTGTGTGGATCACCTGGGTACATCAATCTCCTGGACGCGTTCAACTCGTTTGCATTAGTGAGAGAGCTTCAGGAGGCATTAAATCTCCCCGCGGCTGCCTCATTCAAGCACGTTTCCCCTGCCGGCGCCGCAGTGGGTCTGGAGCTGAGTGAGACCGAAAAACATGTCTATGGGGTTGACGATCTGAGGGAGCCTCTTACGGCACTCGCTTGTGCCTACGCCCGGGCACGAGGTGAGCCTCCAAACGAAAAGGCACATTGTCGCAGATCTGACTGTCACTGACGTAGGTGCGGATCGGATGTCCTCGTTTGGCGATTTCATTGCGCTTTCTGCGCCATGTGACCTCGCTACTGCAAAGATCATTTCCAGAGAGGTTTCCGATGGTGTGATCGCCCCTGGCTATGCACCGGAAGCGCTTGACGTGCTGATGAAGAAAAAGGCCGGCAAGTACTGCGTCCTCGAGGTAACCTCTACTCCACCACTTCCGCGTCTTCTAGCGCCGTTAATCCCGCGGACAGATGGATCCCACCTACACGCCTCCTGAAATCGAAACGCGTCAAATATACGGCATCAGCTTACAACAACGCAGAAACGACGCCAAGATTGATTCAACACTCTTTTCCAACGTCGTTACCCAAAACAAAGAGGCAAGTACCACTACATCCCAATACCGCATGCACGTGTCATTGACCCACACAACAACACCGCGACACAGCTTCCCTCCCAAGCATTGACAGATTTGCTGGTCGCTACGCTCGCACTAAAATACACTCAGTCCAACAGTGTCGCGTATGCTAAGAACGGTGCCATCGTCGGTCTGGGAGCAGGTCAACAATCTCGCATCCATTGTACTCGGCTTGCGGGGGGCAAGGCCGACCTCTGGTGGCTCCGTCATCACCCACGCGTCCTTGCGCTCCCATTCAAGAAAGGCGTTAAACGTGCTGAAAAAGCCAACGCAATCGACCTATTCGTGAGCGGAGAGATCCTCGAGGGTGGCGAGAAGGCACAATGGGAAGACCAGCTCGAGACCGTGCCTGCGGCATTGACTGAGGAGGAGCGAAAGACATGGGCAAGCGAGTTGGATGGGGTGGCGTGCTCGAGCGATGCGTTCTTCCCGTTTGCTGACAATGTCCACCGCGCGAGGAAGAGCGGAGCGAGGTACCTCGCTGCGCCGAGCGGGAGTGTCATGGACGCCGAGTGTATCAAAGCGGCGGACGAACACGGGATGGTGTTCTGTCATACTTCTCTAAGGCTTTTCCACCACTAATTATGGACGACAAGTCTTCAGAAAGGAAAGAAGATGGAATTATGTCTTATATGTATTTGTCGATCTTGCGAACTCAAACGTTGTACATTCCACACTACTTGGAAGCATCCAGCTTCGAGGATCTTGGCGCCTTACCTAGGCTCAACGTGTCAAGGTGGATCGGCGTCTCAGAAAGAAGGCTACGCACATGCACCAATTGGTCAACCTCATGAACTCAAGCATTGCATTCCCCTCCATTCACACTCGGAGCATGCAATCTCCCGTCGCTTTTACATAAAACACGGGCATCATACATTGACATACATGATAATAGACCTATAAATGTTTCAGGAAGAACTCGACAGTCGCCTTGAATGCGCCCTCCTTTCCAGCCTTGACCTCAGGTTTCGATAGGTCTCCGCGTACAGCGAAACCGTGGGCACAGCCAGGGAAGTACATCCTCCGGTACAATCCCGAGGCCGTAGTGCCTCCACCGAGGATTTGATCTGCCTTGGCCTGGGCTTCTTGAGGGAACATTTGGTCCATCTCACAAGAGTTGATCAGGAGAGGAATGCCAGTCGTTTTAAACCTCTGCCAAGATCGATACCACGAAGATCAGGGTACAATCGCATGTAGGGAAACGACCGACCTCGAGGTCATCGGGAACTCTAAGTCCAGATGGATGTGCTACAGCGGCGACCTTAATAATGTTGTCGAATGCGAGATCAAAGGCATAGCGACCTGAGAGCATCACGCCCTTCAGCAGCGCATTCGTTAGACACTTGATTGACAAGTTGGCTCACCACCGAAGCAGTAACCCGTGGCGGCGAACCGCGTCACGCCTTGTTCCTTTAGACCAGCGATGATCTTGTCGAGGGGTGGACGGGTGACATCTTCGCCGTGTTTGTTGAGCCAGGCAACGAAGCTAAAGGTGGGACTCTGTCCATGACGCAGAGAAAGACGGCGCGGTGAACTATTCGTGCGGTTGGCGTATGTGCGAGAATGTGACTCACGTTAAGTGTTTCAGTTGGGACCGCATCGTCGTTTAGGTAGTCAGGAGCATAGACCTGTTAAATTGGTGGGGTGAGAAGGGTAGCTATCCCATGGATGTCATCTACCTTGAATCCATTCCTGGCGAAGTCATCTGCAAGCAACTGAACGATTCATACAAGCAGTCAAGGCTTCGAAGGTCACGTCAAAATATGGAGGGACATACCTGAGTATTGATGAGATCGATGCCATAAATGTCGGTCAAAAACAGGATGGCCTTATCCTTGGGGTAGTCAACAGTGGTGGGTGTTGCGACGTAGGTCCTGACCCCACCAATCTCCTCGAATTTTCCTGGAGCAAAAAGCTGTAAGATCTGGTGTGATAAACATGCATGCTTGTGACATACCCTCCGGAGTACCATCGTGACGAACGCCTGTAAATATATGGTCAATTTAAAATCGAACAATGACCCATCACTTGGCCACAAGAAAGGCGGCTCGGACCTGAGATACACGTATCGCAGAGAGACATCTTGGTGAGGAATAATATAGGTGTCGCGTCGGTTCAACTCGTTGACAGTCCTCTGGTCGTGATTACCAACCCTGCGGGCTTTTTGTGTACCCCCTGAGCTTGCGGAGAACGCTGAGCAAGCGCTGCGATCCACTGCGGGCCCCTGTCACTTGTCAAAGCACGGCAGCAACTAGGTGTCCGAACCGACTTTGCCTGCAGAGATTCTCTCTACGGTACGTGAAACGACTCGAGTCCGAATCGACCATTGTGACGAGAGGGTCTTGGGAAATAACATCGCATTCGTAGGCGTCGAATGTGAGGACGGGTGCTTTCGAACCATCCGAGACAGCAATGACTGGTCCTCTTGAAGTTATCCGACTCGCCTGTCGCAATATTTGGTACATGTCAGGGCTGTTACGTATCGAAACGGATCATTTGAAGCACTTTTCCGACCACCTAGCATTCCCACATTCGAGTCGTGGCCTCTCCTTTCAAAGTTTCCGTATGTGCACGTACACGATTGTGAGAATATCGCACTTGCAATTCGGAGATCTTGGAGCCTTGGAGGGTGACACCCATCCGACACCCTTGACGAAGACCAACGGGTCCGTCTCACAAGAGCTCACAAGAGAAACGCCGGTTTTGTTGACAACAGGTCAGAGTTTGCATGTATCCATTCTCACTACACGGATATCATACATTCACATACAAAAAACTCGCAAGTGCTTCAGGATCAGGAAGGACTCGACAGTCGCCTTGAACGCGCCCTCCTTTCCAACCTTGACCTCAGGTTTCGACAGGTCTCCGCGCCAGCGAATCCGTGCATACAGTCAGGGAAGTGTTCCCTTCTGTACAATTCCGAGGCCGCCGAAGATGGCATCCCTTTGGGTCTGGGCTCTGTCATTGAACATCTCATCTATCAAGAGTTGATGTTGATGGGGGGGATTCTCGTCTTTCTGAACGTCTGTCCCGGCGAAGGTGACGGTGAGCGTATAGGTGTATGCAGAATACTCATGGTGGAATGACTGTCCTCGAGGTCCTTGGGAATCTTGAGGAGAGAAGGGTGTGCAGCAGCAACCTTGGTCACCTTGTCGAAAGCGAGATAAAAAATGCAGCGTCCTGAGGTGCATCCGCTTGACACCTGATCCCCATGCACACTCACCACTGAAGCAGTAACCCGTGGCGGCGAACTGGGTCACGCCTCGCTCCTTGAGGGCGGCAATGACGTTGTCAGGCGGCGGACGGGTGACATCTTGACCATGTTTGGCGAGCCAACCGAACAAATCAAAGCTAGGATTCTGTGCACGAAGCGGAGAAAGATGACGTGGTCAATGGCTCGCACATTGGACGTGCGCGAAAGGGGACTTACGTTGAATACATGTGGTGGGGCAGGGTCACCATTGAGGCAATCGACAACATAGACCTGTTAAGTTAGTGGGTGCTGGAAAGATGATTGCAGCATTTTGGGGTGTCATCTACCTTGAACCCGTTTCTCGCAAAGTTGTCTGCCAGTAACTAACGATTCACCCATCCGGTTAACGTTTCAGGGGTTATTCCGATATGAACAACTTTGACGTACCTGGGAATTGATAAGATCGATAGCAAAGACGCCAGTCAAGAAGAGGATAGCCTTGTCCTTGGGGTGGGCGACGGTGGGCGTCGCGATGTACGTCCTGACTCCGTTGATGACCTCGATCTTACCTGGAATGAAAGGGAAGTGAGATCGGACGAAGCGGGTCCTTGGGAATACCCTCTGGAGTACCGTCGTGGCGGACGCCTACGAGTGTACCGTTAGACATACTGTTCCATGACCCATAGATCACGAGCGGCACCTGAGATACACTTGCTGCAGAGAGACATGTTGATAGCGAATAGCGCGCTGCGTCAGATGGATATGTGGCACCGAGCTTTCACCGCCATTTACAGGATCTGCTATCTGGGGTTTGAGAGCCGTCGGTGTGCGCAACCGGCGCGCGGCCAGCTTATCAGTGGCACCGCCCTGGGATAAGATCTTTTACGGCGAATGATGCCCAACCTAGTTAACGCCAAATATCATGAGCACTTGTAGATGTGATAGTCACTTCGTACGTCTGATGATCCGTTTAACAATCGAATCCATGTGGATGTCGTCCCTTTCATTGGCAAGTAAGTTGAATAAGGAACATGATAAATTCCTGATGTTGGTCAGCATTCTTGCTAATGCATCACTGCGAGTTGGCATCCGTGTATCAGCATCGTCATATATAGTACCATATCGAGTGCTAAAGCACTGGTGTCTGATGAGTCCGATCAAGGCGGATTGATGCCGTGGCGCCTTCCAAAATCCGAGTTAATTGGTAATGGAAACCTGTGATTTCCCTGTTGTCAGGCATCTAGAATTAATGAAAGTGGGGATACTGGATGCCCAGGAAAGCAAAAAGGTGGGGCCCTTATTGTTGAAACGTTGGACCTTCAATGACTATGGTCATAGTGGGACGTTGTTTGGCGATGTTGAATTCTGAGGCCGCTGATCAAGCAAAATGCTGCATCTATCTGGACTTTGAATGCAACGGTACATACATATGTAGCTCCTTATCCCCACAGAACTTGCGCATGCCGTCACAAATAACAGCTCAGTACTGCAACTGATGCCTCCGCGCTCCATTTGGCGGTACAGTACCATTATTGTCACTAAGGCGGCGCTACTCCCCACATCCAATGACCCTGACCATGTGGTCACCACTCCGTTATCAACCCCACACCTGCATTCCGGCTCGCTCCTTTTTCCGGGTACAGTATACCCGCGTCCCTTAGGCTGACCACCGCTCGGTTGTTCAAGTTGGGAATGCACCAGAAAACATTACCGAGGCAGCTATTATTAATTCGAGGTTACAAACCCTGTGATAGTGGCGCTTCCCTCCTATGGGTTCAAAAACGCCCATCTTGCACAGATACCTTTTGGCTTCCTCAGAAGGGGATCATGGTGCTCGCTCAGGTCATCGAGAACCAGGGAGTGCGCCGTCCGTCGAACAAGTAATTGTTTGCAGATGCCAAACCTCGGCTCAGTATGTCAACACCTGTCTTGACCGTGTCCGATCCGGCTTCGCAGTCATCTCGCCAGCTATTTGGCTTCGAGGGCAGTTATAGGCTCGCAGAATACATGATACAACAAACCGGATATATGCTAATCCATTGATGTGTCTACAGGTGCTTCAAGAAGAACTCAACGGTCGCCTTGAACGCACCCTCCTTTCCAGCCTTGACCTCGGGTATCGACAAGTCGCCACGGACAGCAAAACCATGCACGCAGCGTGGGAAGTACTCCCTCTGATACAACTCTGAGCTCCTGAGGCCTCCACCGAGGATGGCATCTGCTTGAGCCTGGGCCTCAATGGGGAACATCTGGTCCGTCTCGCAGGAGTTGATGAGGAGGGGAATGCCTGTCTTTTTGATGGTCTGCAAAGGAGGGAACGATGAGGATCACGGTGTATAGGTGCCAGTGATGGTGGGCCAACTGACCTCGAGGTCATCCGGAACCTGGAGGAGAGAGGGGTGTGCAACGACAGCAACCCTGATGACCTTGTCGAACGCGAGATCAAAGGTGTAGCGACCTGATGTAGAGTGCCACGTCCCTCAGCAATGCGTTCACTCAACACATGATCGAGGCTGGCCTATGCCGACTCACCACCGAAACAATAACCCGTGGCAGCGAACTGCGTCACGCCTCGCGCCTTAAGGGCGTCGATGACTTTGTTGAGTAGTGGACGGGTGATCTCTTGGCTGTGTTTGCTGAGCCAACCAGGCAGGTCAAAGGTGCCGCTCTATTCATGGTGAGGAAGAGGCAGATCATTCGCACAGTGGACATGCGTGGGAGAGTCTAACTCACGTTGAGCGCATCGGGTGGAATAGGGTCACCATTGAGGTAGTCAGGAGCATAGACCTGTCAAGTGAACGGGGATTGAAACGATGGCCCTCGCTATGAATTCATGTCGTCTACCTTGAACCCATTCCTGGCAAAGTCGTCTGCAAGCAACTAAATGGTCCACCCAACCCGTAAATTTCCCAAAATTGGTGTCGATGTGAAGAGACGAAAACATACCCGCGCATTGATGAGATCGGTCCCAAAGACGTCGGTCAGGAAGAGGATGGCCTTATCCTTGGGGTAGTCGACGGTGGGCGTTGCGACGTAGGTGTTGACTCCACCGATCTGCTCGTACTTGCCTGTGGCAAGTAGTCGTGAGATTGAGCACCACGAATGTATGCTTCTTACGACATACCCTCGGGGACTCCCTCGTGGCGAACACCTGTCAATGTACGGTCAGATCACCATCGATCGATGCCCCATCCCTTGGCGGCAAGCACCAGTGGCAATTCCATACCTGAGATACACTTGCCGCAGAGAGACATGTTGGTGGGACGGTGGTATGTGCTGCGCGGGATCGGTATCTGTCATCGAGTTCTCTGATCTTATATATCTCTGCGTGTGGACCTTTTTAGATGGGTTCAGCTTGCCGAGAATACTCGCTGAGTAACCAACTGTCACCCTCATCAACGGGATCTGTCCGGTCGTTGCACTCAAGTGCCTGGGCCTTACGACGGCGAGTTGTGTCTGTGTCGTCACCCCAAAAGATTCCATGGCCATTTGAGGGTGTTTCAAGATAACCTTTCCGCGAGGGTACATCGGCCATCGGGATGCCTTACAATCGTGCCGTGGGTATTTCCTATTTCTGAGAACCCGTGTCCACCTTTCGGGTTAGTAAGACTGTTGACCCTAGGGACGAACGTTCACATGGATTCCACTGTCTTCGTGTCTGACCATCGAATGTCCAATAAACGAGGGGGTCTATTTGATCTTGACTTGAATGGAAGCCTGTGTCGAACTGTATGCTCTTCAAGTATGCAATGGTTGCTAGTCCGGATGGCAGCGGGGATGACAGACAGCCGCTACAAGAAGACCGTCGAAATTCGAAGAGGGTTGTCTCATCTCGTTTATGTATATTTTGTACAGTAATTCCGTGAGTAGGTTGGACGTGTTGCTCCCGTACAGGGCCCTTGCAGTCAAACCGTAGTAATGGGGGCGTGGTCCGTTGTAGACTGACTGTCGCATGCATTAATCCAAAGCAGGAATCGTCGGTAGCTCTATAGCCTCGAAGCGTGCAATCTCTTGCTGATCACGAATCCCTTTCCGTGCATTTAGCCTGCCACGATAATGTCTTAGCCAATTAGGTCATAAAATCGAACAACGCACTTACACACTGAGCATGGAGTTCACGTACGCTACGCGACGTGAGTATGTCAGTCTGCAAGTAACACGGACCGCGCATGCTTACACTTGCTCAAAATCATGCCGGCGATCAGGTAATGAGGGACCGTCTTGCTCCCCATAACAAACTGCAGGCATGTCAGCAACGAACACCTGGTCAATCGGCAGACTCACCAGGATTACGAACACTACGGCGCCGATGCTGCACGGATATAATATGAGAACGGATAGACGAGAAGATTACAAGAGAACGTGCACTCACAACGTAAACAAGCCCATCTGCACGAAGACGATGAGCAATTTCTTGACGAAACCCTCCCTCCTGTACCAAACCAATGAAATTCCCGCGATCGGACGAATACGGGGCCATACCGAATGCTCGACGGTCGCAGATAATACAGTACTGTAAGTGTGATGGTGGCATCACAAATCGCGCTCGCGACCGAAGCCAACGCTACATACTTATAAAGACGATCAATTTACGACGACGAGATTCAGAATCAAGTATGCCACTACGCACTTTCGATGGACACAGGACGGTAGCACTCGACGTACTGAGACTGCCCGATGGTTGTCAGCACAGCATGAAGGGTGCAATGATTTTGGAGTACAGACAACTCAGCGATGACCACTGCATTGGCTAAGATGAAGAGTAGATAACGGAGAAAGAAAAGTCGACGGACTCAAACCAAATGCTATGAAAAGATGGGTAAGGTCTCCGAATGACATTCGGACGGTGCGACATACCTAGCTGGAGACCCGCGGGAACAAGCTATATGAAATTCAGCCTCGAACCCTTCCAACATGAGGAACATCGCACCACCGCCAACGTGTTTATCACGCTCCGACCACTAACTTTCAGACCGATGTCATGGGGAGCGTAAGGAACTCGGTGAAATTAACTTACTGATCCAGACTCTATTGGCGTAAAAGCTAGAGGGAATGACGTGAGACATGAAGGATATACCGGGGACCAAGTCATACATTTGAACCAGGAAGGTGATATGATACTCGAAAAACTGAGCCAGCTTTCACGTTCACATGATTAACTGACTCACAAAGAGGGTGAGCGATGACTTCGGGACGTCGTCAGTATATGAAAAGGTTGAACCAGACCAGCTTACGATTGATGCTGATCTAGAAAGACACCAGAGATTACGATTATGAACGCGCTGACGAAAACCATTGAAATTTACTGCGTAACATGATGGTAACATGTCGAGGTGTTTGCATGACAGCTGATCAGCAGCTGGTGAAGCGAAACCACCATAGCGACAAAGTGAGCCGTTTCGAGCACGCTAGCATTGCCAACGAGCGGTGACAATTCAGCGGGGAATCACGGGGTGTGCGACTCACGCGACAGCATATACCTACACATTAGTTTTCGTTCCCCGATCCATAAAACCGTTCCGCCTACCTCAAGCCTCACGAGAACCGCGTCGCACGGGAACGCTCGCAAGTAAAATGCGAACTGGCAGACTTCCACGCCGTATAAGCTAGCATCGAACGGTTGAGTCCCAAGACCATGGTTCCCGGACTGGCTACGCAACGTACAACGCCGCGACGGTAAACCCTGTTGGAGGAAACGTGTTACGAATTAGCTACGACGGCTGGCAGTGTACGAATGACAGCTGCGCACCTACAAACCTTGGACCCCATGTTGTTGCCGACAGGTGATTTGGGACACTCATCGACGACTGGTAATAAAATCAGGCAGCGATGGTAGCAGAGGAAGAAAGACACCTCCCTGAAATACCTCCAATCGCCCTAATGATGATATGACCCTGAAGGTGTTAAGTAATATCAGGATGGGTATCGGGACCTCCCATGTTGTAAGAAATTTCCTGAGAGTGTATTGAATGCGTATGTAATCCTCATCACAGTCATCAAGCATGATACTACCATTGCAACCGGGCAGCATGGAATGTCCCATTCGGAGAGCCTTCATCTGCAAAGCAGAGCATGTAACGTTATCGCCTGGGGACTCTCTTGCAGACCATTTGAATGTGCTAACCAGGCTTCTAACCAAATCCAGAACATAAAAGGTTGAGGTTTGGCACGCTTGTACGGTCCCAGTTTCCTGATGCCCCTTGGCAAGGGCCCATCAGGAAACTTTGCATCAGACTTTCCTAAGCGCTCATTGAGCACTCAAAGAGAGGCTAGCATCAGGGTCTCTCGCGTCATTCCCTTTTTTGTAAGGGATCCAGCCAATCGGAGCTCACCAACCATGCCAAAGGATTCGTCATAAACATTACGTGACAATCCTGCTTTGCAGATGGCCTGGGCCATCTTTCTAGAAATCTGGATTTCGTAAATATTGGCTTGTTTCGTTTTGGGTAGTATGATTTGGGGTCCATCCGGCGAAACAGCCGAATTGCCGCACGACAGACTTTGAGCATTTTCCTTGGTGTTTAAATCTGCAAAGGGCCTTCAGCGGATGGTGTGATGCTCAGAACCA
This sequence comes from Sutorius eximius, assembly GCA_038089815.1. Taxonomy (NCBI): domain Eukaryota; kingdom Fungi; phylum Basidiomycota; class Agaricomycetes; order Boletales; family Boletaceae; genus Sutorius; species Sutorius eximius. The sequence continues at coordinate 1,088 of JBBPLN010000049.1, read as the reverse complement.
CTCAGAACCGACTCTCGTCACTATTGTTGCCGGAGGACCTATTTTCGCCATTTTCAGCCGATCAGAGCTCTCCAATGTCTACGAGAGTATTGTCAAGCAGTAACCCCACGCATAATCTGCTGAAGAGTTAGAGAAGGGCCCATGAACCCCGATCCGCTGAGTCACGACATCCGACAACAAAAGCATCACCTCATTCTATCCCCCAAAACGGAGCCAGCTCGGTACCCGGATCCCGCGACGATTTGCCCATCGCCACTCTAACTCGGAGTCTCGGACCGAGCACGCCGGCGTTCGTCGTGCTGTCGCGGAAGCACAACTTGCACTGGGTTCTGTCCCTACAGACTCGACACCGCGAGGTATCAGCTGGTATCAGGTAAAAGACGTATGTTCTGGCGGATAAGAGCATACTGGTGACACTACATACGTGCGACGAAACTCGCCTGGCGTCCTTGGAGAGAACGAGGTGCCAGTGGAACGTAGACCGATTAGCGGCTTGAGACAGGAACGCCGGCGATTGCGCGTATGCCTGTGGTGGTCGGATATCCGAGTCGCGCCCAGACACTTTGAATAGCTTATCAATCTTGGACCCACACGAGGAGGCGATCGGCGTAGCGGGTCGTCAACTCTGTCCATCATTTTGCCAAGATCTGCCATTCTGCCAACTGCCATTCTGCCATTTCGCAGGCAGACTCTACCTCGAAAGTATTCTGCCCACAACACTAGTCATGAGTCATCATACGGTTGTAGACCAGTGACGATGTCCTCGACGCGTCCATTTCTCACCCGGCTCGGTCTCCCTCGCAGATCCCTCCACACATCCACCGACGATACCCGCCAACGCCTCCGGCGACTCCTCCGCGAGACCGCCCAACCCGTCGCCGTCGTCACCGCCCTTCTCCCGATGTCCACGTACCACGGCGCGACCCTCTCCTCCTTCACCTCTATCGCGCTCGACCCGTTTCCCCTCGTCGCGTTTTCCCTCCGTGTCCCCTCCCGAATGGCATCCGCACTCAGTACCCGCGTCGCACCCGCGTCATCGTCATCGTCATCGTCACACCTCGTCATCAACATCCTCTCCGCGGCACAGC
>JBBPLN010000048.1:0-54684 GCA_038089815.1 Sutorius eximius | reverse complement strand
AGGAATATGTTGCTTGGTCTTCGGGTCACGATATTGCTTAGCCATGCCGAAATCAACTACATGGATGACTGCAGTAAACTTTGTTGAGGATTTGGGCCTTCTACGGGTCGACAAGGAAGCCTACCGTTCGCAGCCTTGGTTCCGGGGCGACCGATGAGGAAGTTGTCGGGTTTGATATCACGGTATATTAGATTTTTCTCGTGTATGGTTTGCACTCTGGAGATCTAGCGGATCACGTTAGACATGTCAGTTGTTGGCCAGGGGTGGTCGCACCATCTGCCTTGCTGCCATACAGACGGTCTTGGTAGAGAACTTGCGTCCACACATGTCGAAAAGGTCTTCCAAGCTAGGACCGAGGAGGTCGATGACTAGAATATTGTGAAGACCCTCTTGTCCAAAGTGATAGATCTGAGGTATCCCGGCTGGAAATAGGGTTGGTTGGGGGTGGATGCCGTTAAATGAAGAGACGCACGGCAGCCAGCGAGGATGCGGTAGGAACGACATTCATCGCGCAGCTGGGGAGCTTCGGCCTTGCGAGGTTCCTACGGGGAAATGAGAGGAAGTCGACAAGGGCAAAATGCTGTGAACGTACAAACTTGATGGCGACGGTGGTTGAGTTGAGGAGGTTTGTGCCTGTGACGGATGGTGAGGAGGGGCGATGGAGCGGAGGTGGACGGGGTACCTTCGAAGATGACGCCGAATGAGCCCTCGCCGATTTTCTTGCCTACGCGGTAATGTACGCCGACGACGTTGTTGGTTCCGGAAGGGTGGGAGGACATTATTTGGAGTGCGTACTTGTAGAAGGGAAAGGGGAGGAGGGGGGGGGAGAAGGGGACGAAGGTCGGGACTGGCGAGGCTGGATTGCCTGCGCGGTGAAGAATGGAAATCAGACACAGCTCGACCTTTTCGGTCAAAACCGACGAGCTCATGTACGATTAATTTAACGACAAAAAAAAAAAAACATCCGCAACATCGCCATCGAGCGCTCGACTACCTTGTAATCTCCCCATCGTGGCCGTCGCAGTTTCCACCCGTACAGCGTCATCATTCCCGGAAACGTCGCAACATTCCCGGACCCCTTCCGGTCACCGCCACGGTAGTACCGGAGAAACAGCCCAGGAAAATCGTATTTTTCCATCCGCTTCCGGATCCACGCGTTGTATCTCTTCGTTGCCTTGTTTCTCACCGTTGACACCTCGAACTCGCCAGTAATAATAGGCCTGATCAGCTTCAAAATGTAATCTACCTACGCGTGCGTGCCGCGTGGCTCTGTATCACTCCAATAAGTGAAGCAGTCACCACCCACCTGTAGTTCAATCGTGAAGAGAACGATGCGTGTCCTGAGGCAGAATTTAGGCCTAGCTCCTTACCGTGAACGCATTGGGAGACCCCAGGAATACGGTCCCGAGTGTGCCACCTTCCGACTTGAAATGCTTGTCGAGCATACGGAACGCAACATCCCGAAACGTTTAGTCGAGCCATAGCAATTAACATCGTATCGAATGCTCGCCAAATAAAAACCCGTTCCAAGGATGATCACATCAAGTGGTATCCTTTGAGAGTAACACACCACCCTCCATAATGTCCAGCGCTGTCTCACACTTGATCTGGACATTGGGCCTGTAGGGCAGCAAGGTAAGCAGGGTTCACGATCATTCTTTTACATCCCGGAGCTGTAAGTTCCGTAGGAGCGCATAGATCAGTAAAAATCCCTGGACAAACGATAGTCCGAGTCGAGGATCACGCTGTCAACGTTCTTCGCTGGCTCGGTGTCTTTCAAATACTTGACCGTGAACATGCCGCAATTGATGGCAGGGCAAGAACAGTGTTGAAATGTACACGACTGACACCATCCGTAAAAACGGGACACCGTTCTCGTAAATAAACCAAGCGAAATCAAACTGGGGGGGGTTGGCTTGAATCAAGGGTCGTGCACCAGATGCTCCCATGTTAACGCACCGTAATCATGATGGATGGATCCACGATAAGCTCGCATGAAAAAGGGGACGTAGGCGAATGCCCACTTGATCCACTGAGCATATCTGTATTGTCCTTGTCCTGATGATCAAGCCGGCATGCAACGGCGCACCTCCAGAAGCTGATCACGTCCGTCGTTCTCTCTTCGGAGATGATGGGCAAGAATTGCGCCCTGCGTGCCACGCCGTGAGTGCACGTCAGACGGGGCCTCAGCCAGCAGGGTAAAGCGCATACAAGGAACGCCCACACGCTTATTTTTTTAGATAGACACCGTGTCCACGAGTGTCAGCTTGTGCACATTCGTGTTCTCGTCCCATTCAACAAGGTTGACTTGCGTGTTGTATATTACGTGGGAAGGGGTGTTGTGCTTGTGAAATACGTATTCCCAGAACCCTTGGATCTCCGGTCGGGAGATGTTAATAGTTCACTCAATAGGGATTGAGTTCCGTGCAAAGGGTGTATCAGTGTCCGGGAACGTCAGAACCCCCCATCCCTACTCCCGTTAGAGATTGTCTCTTGAGGGAAGCCTCGTCGATACGCACAGGATAAGTGTCGTCCCGTAAAAGACAGTCACGGATGCGGATTGGGCCACCGACGCGCGTCAGCACGTTTGCCAGGGCCGGCGGGTGATGCGGAGAATGTAACCTACCCGTCACGTCCCACCGACGTTCGACGCCTTCTCATAAATCTGCATAGCATTCGTATAAGCCCAGTGAATAATACCATGAGTGCGGAATGTGACGAGTGTGGCGCTACATGATATGTACATGCTGGATCACGGCGCCACGAAATTGGTGAAATGAGTTTGTCCTTGAGGTTTATTATCATAGTAATTCCGAAAATGTAGCTATGCCAGAGCGTGAGCCCGACAAGCTATGACACGAAACAAGTCAACAAAGCCGGCTCTTACAATGACGATTCGACGGCCGGGGTATCGCTGCGAAAGTGCGCATCTTGTGCTGGATCAAACATGCTGGTGGACCTTTAGTAATAAAAGGAGACATGGGCGGTTCCCGTGTAAAAATGCCTGTGCACTGCAGTATATACTTAGCACGGGGCCGCGGGTGTGTTCTGCTCACCATTCTGTCCACGGAACAACAATATATGCGCATGGCGACTTGTGGCTCAATCGTGGATTAGCTTTCTAGAACCGGACTGAGGCTGTATTCGGACCGGAGGCCAGAGTCCAGCGAAAATTTAGCCCTACAGTATAGCCCTATAGGCTATGTCAGTGCAAAGATGTGACCAACCTTCCTACTGAAGGCTTCTCTCCAGTGCTTCGGCCTCTTTCTTGCTAACGACAGGTAAATTCGCCATCTACATCGTAAAGGTGAAAACAATAAGCGATCACCTCATTAGCTCTTCGTACAGCTGTGGAGATAAACGATGAAGCTAACTTATGTAATTCACCAGAACGCTGGTGGACAAAAACTACAGGGCCATCAAATTCAAGTTTCAATGGAAGACAGGGAATGTGCGCAAAATACATGTGGCGTAGGGGGCCATGAAGGGGGTAACACTAAGCGGGGACTAGAAGAGTTCGTATATACACGATCCAACCAGGAGAGTGATGGGGGAGTCAGCTCTGGACGTGTTCGGCCCAATCAGCTCCACCAAAGTTCTTAACGAAACTCGAAGCAAGAGCTCGACCGTTCAGGAACGTGACTCAGTGATAGCTGCTGGTACCTGAGATATATGTGTGAAACGTTCAGTTGATGCACCACCGCAAATGAGACACCACGCACGGTTCGGAATTTTGGTGGAAATAGAAGCCACTCATAGTTGCAGCCGGCGGTGGAGAACGGGGGCCAATGGAAGATCCACGTCCTCCTCGCCGGACGCTAGAGTCTCGACGACGACGGCCAATGGGAATGGATTCCAGCTTACTGGGGGAAGGGGACGCCAGTAAATCACCCTCTCCGCACTCCTCCGCACAGAGGGGAAATGATTGAGTGACGGAGCGTATACCGTTTCCTGGAGACGGTGGATTGAAATCCACACAAACGTAGTAGAAACCTATCAAAGGATGTGAATGACGCTATAGGTAGGAGGACTATTTCTGACATGGAACGTAGACATACCAGCAAAACTTGCACCATTGATGTCTTGTACTCTATGGTCAGGGACAAGGAACCTTTCCTTCCACCTCATGAAAACGGCCCCCCGATCGCGATCGGGCATAGTCAAATGCGGTCTCCTAAGTTCGTTCTTGACATGCCGGAAAGCCGGGAAACGCTGCCAATGCACCATGTCTTCTTGTTCGTTTGCTCCCCATTTTTGCGTCAAAAAGCCGTAGCGGCTGCCAATGATCTCGGCGTCAAAGTAAGTTGTTAACTCGGGCCAGTCATTGGTCAGTCCGCGTATACGGAGGTACCCGCAAAGAAAAGAGGAAGAGAAGTCGACATCCTTTGGCGTATGAGTAGATGATAAGATGCAGCGGACGCAGAACGTACAACAATGGTAACGTTGACCTCGTAGCTGTTCCTACCGCTCTTCTGGGTTCCCTGAAAGGTCGCTCCCGGATATAAACAATGGTGGTGTTGGGCGCGGACACGGAGGCGGGTAATGTCCGTGGTAGGGTCCGGCACGGGTGTGTGTACGGATGGTCTTTGGGTACGGCCACGAGGGTGGGTATCTGGGGAAGGGCGCTGGTGAGCGGGGGAAGGAACGGAAGGGGTTGCTGTGGTGTGGATGGAGAGTGCGGGCAGTGAGCGGGAGAGTGAAGAGGGTGGGGAATGGGGAACATCCATGTCGATGTCATCCTCGAATACAAGGTCAGCTTGCGGGTAGATAGCGTCCGACTTCTTCACAGGCATGATTGAAAAACGACACGACCCCGTCCAGACCCATCCGTGCGGTTACATCCTCATTACGTACTAGATCAGGTCACGTGAATCACCCCTGTCATCCTTGGAGCGAGCTCAGGCGTCCCACCAAAGGCACTCCATGCAGGCGCACATACACGTCGCTCTACGGACTGGCAGCGTCTCCAGCCAGGCGACAACTGCACTCCCTGGGTGCTCCGACTCAGACGTGTATAAATTGGCGGTCTTCCTCTGCGTTCGAGTTCGTCGCTCTGATCGTGATCCAAAGTAAGTGACCGTGTCGTTTCATTGTTGATGCAAGGGAATTTGTGTCTGCAGTGCAGCCGCTGCAGTGTTCATCTATGGTACCTGACGCTGCGGCCCTGGACTGGGTAATCCCTCGTCCGAGTGCCTCCGACACAGCAATGTTTCAAAATGTGAACCGGAATTCTTTACCACTTCTCCGGGCAGCCGGAATCAAGGTAAACTCCCCCAAACACCAGGAATTCAAGGTCTGTTGCATCTCAGGCTCTTCATAAATTTCTCACTTGCTGGATATAGACAACCATCCGGGTGCTTCACCATCAGTACTTGCATCCATTCAAGTATCTGGAAGAGCAAGCAACAGACCGTGTGGATCAACTCATTGCCAAGGTATGTATCCATGTAAGCACACTTGCCAATCTGATGACCTGCTTTGTCCCAGGCTCAACTCCGTCTTCCGTGGTTGAACAATTATGAGGACTCATGGCCTGCAAGGATATATCTCAAAAGATATATTGATGGGAGGCGGCCACATCTTTTGTGTACTAGATATGCTCATCAAGAGCAACTAAAGATACAGATGCACAAGCCAGAGTCCTGCAAAGTGGTTAGTTCTTTCATAGTCAAGTTGTACTAATTTGATTGAGAGTCTGGTGTCATCTATTACAGCCTAAGGTAACAAGGAACATTGAAGATCCTGGCAACATAGAGGTAAGCTCACTATTTCTTGAACAGTGAGACATCTAAATTAGATTTAGAATGACCATGATAGCATTTTGAAGGAGCTTCTGTGTTCCTTGACACCCAGCCTTGAACATCATCTTGATGCTTTTATTAAGTTGGGTGTCAAAGACCAGAAAACTCTTCAAGCCTTTTTATCCTGGCCACAAGTCATTCAGGCACAGTTTCTAGATGAAGGACATGGTGTTTTGCAGCTCACAAGCCTTGAGAAAAAGGCCTTATTGGTTGGTTGTAGTATGCACACACAGAGGGCATTACAAGAGTCCCTTGGACACATAGTGAAGCCAGGGTACTTTGTTCATGATTGATTCTATTGGCCTCACAGTTTACAGTATCTTTCTGGCTGGTTTTTGACAACCTCATGCAACTATGCTTAGCTACTCCCTTACATTCACAGAAGCTACCAGCTTGTATTGATTTATGCTTGCTGAATATGATCACAACAAGGAGATGATCGTCAATTGCAGTTGAAAGAAAAGTAAGTTGAAAGAGCTGGATGATGAAAGAAAGACAGGGTTTGTATAAGTGACACATGACTATGGGTTCACAGTCATACGGAGCATGTGTAAAGATGCATTATCGTACTCAGAGCTCATCATCATCATCGGGGAGAGGGACAGCTTCAGCCTGATATTTCAGGTTAGTCGTGGATGGCCGACCAAAAATGGGAGATAAATCACCTGGTCCAACTCGCGCTTGTATTGCTCCATCAACGCGGCATCAACAGTAACTTCAGCAGGTGCAAGGGCAGGTGCTGCAACGAATTCAAGTGTAGGATTTCTGTAACGCACGGGTCGGATTCGAGATAAACCGATGGTATGTAAACTTACCCGACCAACTTCCTCGCCAACCAAAGGAAAGGCTTCTCGAAGTTATAGTTTGACTTGGCGGAGATTTCAAAGTACTGGAGGTTCTTTTTGCGGTGGAAAGTAACAGCACCTGTCTTTACTTTACGCTCCTGCAAATTATCGATGCCAGTCAGACCTTGGAAGTATAGAAGGGTTCCTCGGCTCACCTTGACATCAACTTTATTTCCGCAAAGAACGATTGGGATGTTCTCGCAGACGCGCTCAAGATCGCGGTGCCAGTTAGGCACATTCTTGTACGTGATTCTCGAGGTAACGTCGAACATGATGATGCCACATTGGCCTTGTATGTAGTAGCCATCACGAAGACCACCGAATTTCTCTTGACCTGCGGTATCCCAGACGTTGAAGCAGATAGTGCCAAAGTTGGTCGTGAATGTCAGGGGGTGGACTTCGACACCGAGCGTAGCTACGAACTGCCTCAGGAATGGGAATATCACGAGCGCGACGAATAGAAGCACACCAATGTATTTCTTCTCGAATTCGCCAGTCAAGTGGCGCTACGTAGGTGTGAGGATCAGAACACGATCGGGTCCAAAGGTTGCCATTGTGGCAAGGCTTACCTTGACGAAGGTGGTTTTTCCGGTACCGCCATCGCCAACTAAGGTGTTTCGAGGCAGTACGGGGAGATATCGGAAGGGCACATATCGTTGTGATGCAACGAGAAGTGAGAGGGACGGGGTATCGATCAAGCAAGGAAAAAATCAGTACTCAAATAAACCATGACGCGAGAAGTGGGCATGTTGACTCATACCAAGGACGAGTTTGAAGGTTGGGATGGTGGTGCCCTCTTGTGAGGTCATCTTGTGAAATTACAGTGTTCTACTTGGACAAGGGAGAGAGGCAACGGAACGAGGTCAAGAGCAGAAATCAAGACGCTGAGATAAGGTTTTCCGTGCCACTGAGGACTATTGCCAAATTTGGCCATGTTGCTGAGTTGCCTCTGCAAGCGCACAGCGACGTCTTGAATCCATACACTGAATCACGCTCATTCGACTTTGGCGAGTTTAAGGTGCACAAGTGCACCATCGATATCTGTTGTATGCAGGACCCTCGGATTGCGGGACGTCATGCCTTTATTGTTCGCGGCTGGGTGAGATGACGGTATGGTTCAAGGTTGACGCGGACATTTGGGACATGTTCATCATTAACAGCTTTATTGTTAGGCCACTCATGGTCTGGCGGAGACTATGCGTACCCCACTTATGAAAATAATGTTGGGACTCTAGAGTCGGTCTGTCACTTAATCTTAATACATTGGGCTCGACCGTGCTTCCTCAGTGATTATTATTTGTTCCACTGGTGAGTCACGCGCGCAAAGTGGTTTGAATCGGTTTGGCGTTTCTGCCGCTGGCAGTCGCATTGATCATCTGGGACAGGTGATCCCCATGTTTTCGGCTTTTCGGCATGGGCACACTCCCCACCGTCTTTCGGTCGTTCACGCATAGTCGTCCAGAAATAGTATGCCACTGGGAAGACCGCAATGTACTTACTCAGCCTGCTGGCCAGGATGCTTATGTCCTCACCCATTCCACCACGTCCCACCCTCCCACCTCAGTCCCGACCATGTCCTCGTCCGCTGCTGCCCTCAAGATTCCGCCACCAAAGGCCAGACCAGGTGCATCCTGGAAGGAGAAGGAACGACATGTCGTCCCGAAGAATCGCCTCGGAATCGTATTTTTTGGCCTTATGTGTTCCACCTTTCTCGCCGCTCTCGATCAGGTATCTTGTTGTTGATCCCGCCTTTTCTTGGCCTGACACGACCCCAGACCATTGTGGCCACCGCTCTACCTACCATTGTGGCCGAACTAGGCGGAAGCAGCAATTATAGTTGGGTTGGGAGGTAAACTAGACGCTTGCATCACGTCGACAAAGAACAGATGTGATCTAATCCTCAAACATCACAGTGCATACATGCTAGCCTCAGCATCCTTGGGACCGCTTTACGGAAAACTCTCTAACGCCTTAGGTCTATATCCCGTCCATTCTTGTCCGGTTTATCCTACTGACCTGCGGGATTCGTAGGCCGAAAGCCGACGTTGTACGGATGTATCGCCTTGTTTTTGGTTTGTAATCCACTGAATGCGGATGACATTGAAATATAACAATATATTTAGATCGGATCAGCGTTGTGTGGTGCCGCCCAGAGCATGACATGGCTCATAGTTTGTCGCGCCATACAAGGGATAGGGGGTGGTGGTATCATCCAGTTGGTCCAAATTACCATAACAGACATCGTGTCCCTCAGGGAGTAAGTTCCATGGTCTTTTCTTTACTGCTTTGCCCCTGAGATCGTCAGCCGAGGGAAGTATGGAGGAGCCATTGGTGCAACTTGGGGTATTGCCAGGTAGGCGCGTGTCTTACAATCAACAGTGCATCACGCAACGTTCAATTCTCGCAGTGTCGTAGGACCACTCCTTGGTGGAGTAAGTTCGCTTCGGCCCACCTGGAATTTGTGGCTCAACATCATTCTCAGGCATTAACTGATCATGTTTCGTGGAGATGGTATGTTATCTGCTTGGTGGTATCACTATCCCTTTAATTCGACTCGCAGGTGTTTCTGGATCAACCTGTCGGTGGTTCACCCCGAGTCGTCGGGCTTTATTTAACTGCCACAACAGACCATCCGGTGGTGTAGCCGGTGCTATCCTATTTTTTTTCTTAAACCTCAACCCACATGAAGGGAGATCGTTCCGTGACCACGTCAGAGAATTTGACTTCGTCGGACTGGCCACCGCTGTCTCTGGCGTAGTTTGCCTTTTGTTAGGGTTCAACTCGGGTGAAACGACATGTACACAGCTATTATGAAATAACCTTTCAGAAGACTGATTACCATCCAGGGAAAAGCACCGAAACCATCACTCTCCTCGCTATTGGAGGCATCTTGCTCGTAGGTTGCGCAATCAACGAGATGCACACCAAGCGGTCTGCAATTCTCCCGCCCCGACTGTTCAAGGTTTGTATTTTTTCCCCATATGCAGGATGTCCCTGACCTTCCAGTAGACGCGTACGACTGGCGTGATTCTAATTTCTACGTTTCTGCATGCCATTGTTTTCTTTACCGGTGCGTCCCCCATGACCGACAATCCCGGTGGTTGCCCGATTTACTTCTTTCAAATAGGGTCATAGTATGTCCCTTATTTTGTGGGTCAGCCTATAGGCTGAATATTCTTAAGCTATCTGCCCATGTATTACCAAGGTATGCTCAAATCCGCTGCCTGCCATGACGATGACCAATGGCCGCCATAGTCCTTGGCGCGTCTGCCACCATCTCTGGCGTCAAGTTAGTCAACTATTCGGGAGGATGTTGAATGTCTCACGTTTATTGAAATAGGATGCTTCCCTATTCGCTCGGCGGTGCCGTGCAGTCGGCACTGTCGGGGATGCTCGTTGCACGCACCGGATCGTATCGTCCGGTCATGTGGGCCGCCTGGGTTGTGATGACCATTGGGTGGGGCCTTATGACTATGCTGGACAGTACATCTAGCATGTGAGCACAGCTATCTTTGGTTCGCACCCTTACCTGTCTCAATTTTGCAGTCCTGCCCAAGAAATATACCCTCTTATTGCAACCCTTGGGATTGGTTGCCTGTTCCAGGTATGCCACGTATCATCTGCCTGCTGTCGTGCTGAAGTTGTCATCGGTAGGTGCCACTCATTGGACTCCAAGCTGCCATGCCTCTGAAGGATGCGGCTACCACCACGGGGGCATTTATCTTCCTGCGGTACGATGACTATTTCGTTTCGCAGGTCCTGGACTCATATATCCTCCAGTACGCTGGGTGGTACAATTGGTATCACAGTCGGGGAGGCCATCATTTCGAGCACCCTCCAACAAAGGCTCAAAGGAATGGCGGGTGTTACTATTAACACTTCCGCTGCTTCGATCAACAGTAACATCAAACAAATAGCGTCGATTCCTGTGTGTGGATTTCCGTTGATCGGGATATTTTCTGATGTCGCATTCTGCCTTGTCGCAGGACGCCGTCTTGCGAGCCGAAGTGATGCATGCTTATGCTCGTTCTATCAGTACAATCTGGCTTGTAAACACACCATTGTCAGCCCTGGGTCTGATACTCATCATCTTTATCCGTGCATATTCACTACACCGGACGGTCATCCGCGAGGGGATAGAGAGGACCAGCGACCCTGAAAAGGACGATACCGTGAAAAAGACCAGCGGCGAGCCAGGTTCTACCGAAGTCGAAGAAGCAGTTACCAGAGATAATGCCACGGAACGCACGTCGTCCACTCTCGGAGGAAGACAGGGCCACGAAAACGATCATGTTAAAAATGATTCCGAGTAACCTAGACTTGCTCGAAGCATCGCCTGTTACCCTAAAACTAGCTACTGGGTCGTATTTATTACCAACATGAATATGACAGATGGTGAAGCTCACCTTGGGCATTCGCCATCTTGGACCGTCACGTGATCTTCATGTAGTCGTCAAGCAAGTTTCCACTGCTTTGTGAAGATACCGAGTGCCAATGGTCGAACTTACAGAGCCAGGGGGAGTCAAGGAACGCCCCCAGAAGAGGATTCGGACCTCCGAAAAATCCACGCCGTCAAAAAACACGCAAAAATCATCCGGCGATGCTCGCTTATTTGCTCCCTTCCGTGCACTTGGTCTGGTAACAAATCACATACCATTTTCCTTGCAAACTCGTTCCTATAAGGGGGCGATAGAGGTTCCACGGATACACATTCTTACATGCCTTGGAAGATCATGGGCACTTTGGGAGGGAGAAAAGATGACTCTATTGTTTGTTGGTGAGTACGCGTTTTTTTCGACTGGTAGGGTCGTTTGAACGTCCTCGATGTACAGGCCCCGAAGAGTTAGATCCGATTTCGTGTTTAATCATGGAAGGTGATGCTGTTTGGACGGCGTCAGGCGCCCACGTCATCAAATATCTTCGAGGAAAGGAGGTATGTATGTTCGCTATATACCCTTGACTTTTCTCAACGGATTTACACAGGCCGTCCGAGCTACAAATCCACTTGGGACGTCACTGGCTTCTTTGGTCGTGCTCGGATCTTTTTTGCTTGCTCTGACGGAGGATGGTCGGCGAATGCTCGTCTGGGACATCTCGTGTGACGGTGAGCGTGGCCTTTTGAAGTCACTCTGTCATCACTGACTTTATTCTAGAGCCTTCAGTCTCTTGTACTATCCAGTTCGATATAGGGTTCACTGCAACTGTGATGCTACATCCCGCGACTTATTTAAACAAGGTGTTAGTGGCTAATAGTGGAGGCGATTTACAATTGTGGAATATAAGGACTCAGTGAGTATCGCTTTTGTGCACCTGCGCTCTCATACGCATGCTGGTGTTAGGACCTGCGTACACAAGTTTTCGAGTTCAAAACTGTTAACCACACAGCGTTTGGCAAATGTGACATCTTCTGCCATCACTGCATTAGCACAGTCTCCCGCAATTGATGTCGTGGGTATCGGATTTACGTCTGGCGAAATATCCGTGTATGACGTACGCGCCGACGAGAGGTTGATGAGGATGTTCATGGAGGGTGGCACAATTAGAGGATTGTCGTTTCGAAGCGGTTAGTGCCCTGCTTCTGCAGATCATCATTTTCCTCATTCACTTCTACGTCAGACGGACATCAAGTTCTTGTTTCGGTGTCTTCTCACGGGCATCTGGCCCTCTGGGACTTGAACGCTGGTGGTCGTCTTTTGCATCTCGTTAGGGATGCTCATGACGGCGCCATCAGCGCAGTGCAATGGATACCCGGCCAGCCAATTTTGATAACGTCTGGTGAAGATAATTGTGTCAAGGTACGCCCTGACGCACTAGGTTTCTGGCGCTTGTAACTGTGGACCAGCAATGGTTATTCGACTCGCCCACTGCCACCCCGCGATTACTCAAGTTCCGTTCGGGACACCATGCTCCACCACATCTCATCAGATACTATGGAGAGGATGGCAAACAGTTATTGACTGCCTCGGCTGACCGAAGTCTACGGTACATTTCGGTTGTCCGCGACTCGAGGTCGTTTGAGATGTCCCAAGGTCAATATGATATCAATGTGGTCAACGAGAGACACTAACATCCATTTTTGATAGGATCTCTTATCAGAAAGGCCGCAGTGCTATCCAAGTCTTTGGCATCATTGAAATTTCCATCTATTACATCTCTTGCCCACTCAACAATGCGATCAAAGGATTGGGATGATGTACTCACAGCGCACACCGACGAACCTTTTGTTCGATCCTGGACGGTGCTGAATAAACGTCTGGGAAAACACACCTTGAGTTATGCCGACGGTACCAAACGAAAAATCTCAACAGGTTCCGTGAAGGTGTGAATTATCCATCACTGTCTGACCACGACTTACGGAGTCTGCTAGTGCGTCTGTGTTTCTGCATGTGGAAACTTTGGTATTGCCGGCTCGTCAACAGGGGAAATTCACATATGGAATATGCAATCTGGCTTGAAGCGGAAAGCGTTCAAAGTAGGGCCCTGCCCTCAAGCTGTCGTGGAACGGTTGAATTCTGCTTCTAAACCGGAAGCTAGTGAGCGTTGTGTCATAGGTCTAGCCACTGACGCTTTGAACCGTCTCGTTGTTGCGGGTACATTGGATGGAACTATCAATGTAAGTCTGTCGACTTGTCCTCTTTCTATTGTTCAGCGAGCAGGAGTAGTTTTTTGATTTCCACACAACCAAATTGGACCACACGCTGGTGTTGCCCTCATCTGGTCATTCCATGATACTGCATCGAAATTCTGGACTGTTGGCTGTCGTTTGTGGCGATGCGGTAGTGCGTGTTGTTGATATTGAAACAAGGCGGATAGTCAGAGAGCTGTCGTGCGGCTCGCAAGCCAACATTCTTGACGTTGTACGCATCCCCAAATTGCTCTGATAATATTACTCGCTAATACCCTCCAGGCATTCTCACCAGACTCTCGTTGGATAGTAACGACGTCTCTCGATTCAATTATACGGACATTCGATGTTCCAACCGGTAGCTTGATCGACGCGTTCCGTGTGCCAAGTATCGCTACGAGCATTGCGTTCTCCCCTACAAATGACTTTCTGGCTACGGCTCATGTAGACAGTGTTGGGGTGTTTCTGTGGGCAAACAGAGCACAATTTGCAGAAGTCACTCTTCGAACGGTATCAGAAGAGGATATTACGGAGGTTTTGATGCCATCGATGCGAGTAGACATCGAAGATGACGGTATATTTATATTTCAATTAGTTGGCTCCATCGCACCTTGCTCATGGACTTGTGCCCCACAGCCTTGGAGGCGTTGATCGGACTAGCAACGGAGGACAAATCCAAGGATGTCTTCTCTACTCCTCCTCAGTTGGACGGGGATCTTGTCACTTTGTCACTACTACCTCGATCACGATGGCAAGCGTTGCTAAACCTCGAAGTGATACAAGTACGTGTGACAGTGCCTTGACTCCCCCTTGAATTGACCAGATGGGATGTACAGCAACGAAACCAGCCCAAAGAACCACCTAAGAAGCCTGAACAGACCCCGTTCTTCCTCCCTACATTGCCCGGTGTCGAGCACCGGTTTGCTATCGAAGAAAAGAAGAAAGAGAAGAAGGCGCGCTTGGATAAGACTATGGCCAAGTCGGAGAGGATTCTCCCAACGAAGCTGGCAAAACTTGAGAAGAAAAGCAACTGTAAGAATGGTCCCTACCTCTTTGTGCAGTCTGACATTCATATTTTCCCTCCGTAGCTGATGATGAAGTTTTCGACTACATCAAGAGTTTGTCGCCTGCTGCAATCGACATCGAGCTACGGTCGCTGGTCACCTTGGATCACCTGCGGCAATTTATACACGCGCTTAAGCGACGTTTACAGTCCCGTAGGGACTTTGAAGCCGTTCAGACATTGCAAAATGTCTTCCTCCGAATGCACGGGGATATATTGTTAGAAAACGAAGAACTGCTGTCGGAATTGGAGGGGTTACTAGAAATACAAGAAAAGGAGAGCGAGCGTATCTTAGAACTTCTTGCTTCGTCCCTTGGTACCCTGGGCTTTGTACGAGATACGATATGAGCTGCCTGTATTCGATGGGAACCATTAATCATTGATCGCCCCTCCCTTTTTAGATAGACACCGCAACGCTTTGAGCCCTACGCTTTCCAACTCTTTGCGTCATGTCTTCCAGTGCAATTGCTCCTGATGGAAAAATCTATTGCAAACACATGGAGGAAGCAGCAAAACGAACATCACGCACTCCGAAACACCCAAATCGGTACGAATCCATGATACTTGGGTTGTTATGGTTCTGCTATGCAGATCCCTGATATTGTCGAAATAGTGAATTTTACTGTTGCAAGAGAGCTAGTGGAGACCCAAACAGGTGTGATTTCTGGTGTAAGACCACCTTTACTCCAACTATGTTCAAGCTCGGAGATAACTCCGTTCTAGACTGGGCAGATGACCTCCTGCCGAAACATAGTACCGGCGTTACCCATGCTTCGAGCTCTTCAGCAGTTTTGCCCGTCCCTCAGCCCTCCGGAAAAGGAGCGGGCACTAGGGTACATCCAACTTCCACCCCGCGCACGCTGCGCCCACCGCGAGAAAACTTTTCACCATCAAACAATCCACCAGTGACCCCACGAAGCAGGAGGCGCCTAGACGACATTGAAACTGGCTTGAAACAACGTGAACAAGATCACAGTCCTACTCGACATCCTGGTCCATCGAGAGAGCCAGAACCGTCTATGTCATCTCCTGCCCAAGCCATGGTCCCTCAACCACCTTCACCAGTGCCCACAGAGGTCGATTGCGAAGCTGATGCGCAGCCGCAAAAGACGTACAGCTTTCTTGGGTTACATTATAGCCCCGAGCCGATCGTATCTACCATTAAAGATGAAGGTCACCCCTCAACCCCCAAGAAGCAGCGCCTGATTCCTCCCACTGAAGGTACTATAGCGGCACAGCCGACCGCTAATGGAACTTCTTCTGGTGGTGGGTCGTTACTTACACCCCCTCAAACTACACGACGGCGGTCTGGTGAAACCGAGTCCATCTCCGCCATATTGCCCAGCAGGAAGGGAAAGGAGCGTGAGAGTAGACCACCAGTGCAAACCCAGGATCAGGTGGGTGCTCGTTTCATTGTTATGCATGTACCCTTGGAAATCTGGATCCTTTCCCATAGAATGGTTGTGTACAATATGACCCGTTCGAAATAAGAGGTAGTGGGGAACCTCGGGAAGATTCTTTGCCACTTTTCACGCTTCCAGAAGACGTGTCTACGACCGCGAGTGCATCGCCGACCACTGCCGAGAACGTGCTCGATTATACGGACGGGATGAAGGCGAGAGTGAAAGCGCTCTCGGAGTACATGCATTCGTTCGACATAACTCAAGCGGCAAAGATATTGCAAGGGGTTGAACGACAGAAAATTCAATACGAGTACAGGGACCGAAGCCAGAAGATACGAATCGAAGAGTTGGTTGCCGAAAAGGAGGTGCTTGTTGTTGAGATCGCAGGGTTGAAAGAAACATTGAGACGGTCAGCGCTGTGATCGATGTTTCGGTGGAGAAGCTGACCGGGAACGATAGTTTGGAGGACGACAATCGGGTCAAGGACGAGGAGATTGCGAGGTTGAGTGGAATGGCTTAGATAAGCAGTATTGATCACGTGCTATCGCGTCGCGTAAAAATCTTGTACAACGCGTTTGCTTGTGTCCATGTTGGGCTTCAGACCGACCCACACCTCGTCCCCCGCCAAGTCCTTCCTACCAACCGCCACAACAGTATCAGATGCCTCCAGAGCGTCCGCAGTGTCCAAGTCTGAACTACAGGCCCTCTCGCCCTCAGAGGTCGACTTTCTCGATGCAGTCATCAGGAGGATCGCCCCCAACGCGACCTCTTTTCTCTCGGGTTTGAAGGCCTACAACGACGAATTGCACGAACGGGGTCTTGATAGCCAGACTGAAACGGTTCACTACGGGAGGCTGCTGGAGATCTGCAAGCTGCGGGGACCAAGTTGGGAGGTCAAGTGGGATGGAGTGAAGAAGCAACACGGTTACGGGATTGTGCCCCCGCGCACTGCGCTTCGGCCTAAAGCCACTTCCCAACCTCGGCAAACCACATTTCCGAGACCGACACGCTCGCCTGCATATCTCGCGGCCCCCGTACGTGATGACGATGACGATGTATTCACTCTCCATTCTCACCAAGACCGTGACGAAAGTGAGGAGACTCGGGATACGGACAAGACAGAAGAGGCTCTGGGAGAGCGTTCGTCCGACACAGAACGTAACGACGAACCCGTGCATTATAGTATCGCCAGGGCCCTTCCGCCTCAGGGTATGTCACAAGCAAGGCCATCCAATACATCAGCCTTTCGCATAGCCAACCCCATTTTACCCCCAAGTCTCATCCATCCGGAAACCCCTCGACCCCAACACGCCTATCAGGAACCAGCCCGGCATATCCCTACTTGGGAGGACACCACGGACACCACGGACAGCGTGCTGCCATCCCCTTCGAACACCCCGCCTTCCTATCGAGCGGCAGTCCGCACAGGGCCCACATCCAAGTCAGCGGCAATCGAACATCGAAATCATCTTGCTCCTCGTGTTCCCTCGCCAATCAAGTTACCCAAGCCTGAACCTCACGTTCAGCCAGCACTACCCCAATCTCGTGAACGCAAGGGTAGCGTGATTAATGAAGAAGATGCATGGAAGAAAATCAAAATGGCGCGAGATGAGGAAGATGCGGATAAGTTCCGCGACGACAAACTTCTGGAACGCTGCTGGGAAATATGGCTGCTCGGCTACCAATGGTTGATTGTGCGGACCTTCCTTTGTTTTACTGTTTCAGATCAAGTAATATCACAGTCGTTTCCCAGACGACAAATCAACAAGTCGCTGAGGCTCGAGACAATGTCATCCTTGGGTCAGCCGTCCGACGATGGCGTAATGCCACGGCCTCACTCACGGAGAGACAGGGGCATGCTGTTGTTCTTGCCAATACCCGTTGTTTGCGTGCGGCACTAACGTCATGGAAAGCAAAACTAACGCAGAAGAGGCAGCTTGCCTGGCGGAGTGACATGCGAGCGAAAATGAAGACAGTTCGCGAGAAGCGTGACCTGAATATCCAGAAGGATGCTTGGGCTAAGTGGCGGCAATCTTTCCGCTCACATCTATCTGAACTGCAGTACAATGAACGCATCGTACTGCGTTTTTTCCTGCGTTGGAGGTCGAGTTTGTCTAAACTCGATCACCTAGAAACGACCGCAGATCAATTCTACCGCAGATCAACATGTAGTGCAGTGGTCCAAAGCTGGAAGCATTGGAAACGAGCCTTCGCAGTCAACGATGCTGAAAAGGCGGTGACAGCAAAGATTGGTCTCCGAATCAACCGCGAAGTGATGCAGGTGTGGAAGAAACATGCGTGCGTGCATTAAAATTCATTCCCCAGGGTCTGGAAACTGACTGCCTGCGCAGCTACGATCATCAAACAGCCGCAGGTTTTTATGATGTTTATGTGATGAAGCAGGCGATCAGATCATGGAAGACGGCACAAGATCGGATACGTGTAGGTCCCTAAGTTTATTTGCAATTGCTTTGATATATCATTCCCGCAGAGAATGGAGAAGAGAGCAAATAAACGTCTCGCTAGACAGGATGATGTACTCGTCCGAGCGGTCACTCGTGTGTGGAAGGCGCGCGAGCGTGGCAAACTCCTTGAGAGAGTCAGAGCCTTGCGCCTCCTCAAAGAGACCTGGTCGGTTTGGAGAGAACGGATGTGTCGGCAACACCGGCAGGAAGGTAAAGTAAAGTCTATGGATATGATTCGTGTGGTGCTGATTGTGTCCTAGATTGTGCGCTTGCCTTTAGCATGCGATCCAACTCATCCGCGTTGTCGTCTTCTTTGGAAACTTGGCATCGTGTTTATATCATCTATCAGAATCGCCGATCCTTCGCAATCCAACGTCACCTTGCTCGAATCCAGTATGATGCGCTTGTCAAATGGAGGGTTCAGCTGCGTGCGAGACTGAAGCTACTCAAACATGCGAAGATTGTCGAAAATTTTATCACGCAACGGCGGATATTAAATATATGGAAATTCAAGCTCGCGGAAAAGAAGCGGCAAAACAAACTCAAGGCTCTGGAAGCACGCAGACTAGGGCAATGTATGAAAAGTAAGCCGCCTGACGAGGCTCATCTCTTCGACTATGCTGAATAACTTCGTGCAGCGTGGCAGACAAAAGCAAATCGTAAGCGTTGGCATCGTATGGCCGAAGAGCAGGTCATTGCTGGCGTCAATACAGTCGGTCTTACAAGGGTTGAAAGGTTACGAAATTCTGACTTTATTCGCAGCGAATGTTGGCTGATGTCTTGAGCCGCTGGACAAATCGCGTCATCGAAATTAAGCTTCGAGAGCTCGACATTCGCCAAAAATATTCTCAAGCTGTGCTCAAGTGAGAGGATCTTTTATTGATGTAGACTATGCCTGACCTCTTTCTGTAGACTCGCCTTTAACAGATGGAAAAATATATGCTTGAGACACGTCGAAGATCTAAGTCTTATGGAAAGTCATCTTGACATCAAGCGGGCAGGCAAGTTTTCCTGTTCAGGACACCGATTTTACAGATAAACTTTTTTTTTAGAAAACATGCAGCGCATGTTCCACAAATGGTTAAGTGCAGCTCGCGCCCGGCGGCATAAGCGGGTTCTCCTGCGAGAGAGACAGGCCGAGTTTGATCGGGCCTCCGTGCAAGTTGCATGGGACAGATGGAGAGACAAGTATGTGGAGGAAAAGTTGCACCCCATAGTGAGTTCCTAGCACACGAACGCACGCTCAGCAGTAATTTAACGGTAACGTTTGCACAAGGTCCACCAGGTAGCACAGCAGAGCCAAAAGAATCTGCTATTCCGTGCCTTTGGGATCTGGCACTCAAAGACAAAAGTGAGTGATCGTGGTTCGAAGCCCGGTCTTTTTGCCGACGTTGCTTCACCAAGTCCCTGCCAGCGATACGTTTCCGTGCGTCTCGACTAAAGACGAGGGTTTGGGAAATTTGGCGAGCCGCTATGCCTCAAGCTCTCCAAGCCAAGAAAGCGCGTGAAATTCACAGTGCAGCCATTCTTTGTATGTTTGAAATTCGTCATTGTCTTGGTCCACTAATAAATTTGGACAGCACGAGCATTTGAGAAATGGAGCCAAACGTACAGAACGAAACGTCACCTTAAGGAGATAGCGTAAGTGATCTAGTTGAAGGGTTGCCAGGCAGGGTGATCATTAACTATTATCGAGTCGTGCCCGGTACTTGCGCTTGCCGACCACGACCAACGGCCCACCCGTGGCCACACCAAAGCCTACTGGCCCAGTGGCACGAAAGCCTACGAGAAATGCATACCCTCGGCGAAATGCGGACGCTGAAAGCGAAACTGAGGGTTCTGACGGGGCCCCAAGCAAGCTGAGTAGCCGTTCCAACGGACTGGCGCTGAGGCCCGGTATTGTCAGCCTTCTGTCTAGCCGACCGCGCGCGGAGCCAGTCACTCGTTCTCGTGCAAAGTTATCCACCCCTGGTCGTGAACCAAGCCCTGCCCGCTCTAAATCATCCGCACTGGCGACCGACGAACCGCCATCCCCACGACCACGCTTCAGTACACGACGCAATGCAAGCCCGGCACGTTCGAAGGTATCTCACCGTGACCCTAGCCCGGCGAGGTCTGTTGCTCCGACGCAGAGTGAACCTGAACGGAGTCGGTTGTGGCAAGAGCTAAGACAAGTACGGATGCGGTCTCGGCCACCCACCGAGAAGTCACGATCACCTGAGCCACCACCCTGAATTTGCCAGTGCCTACGTGTCACTCTGTTAGTGATATGACATGCGGCTGAATTGATGCTAAAAAGATGAGCGGATGACAGGATGCTGCGAAAATGACACCCCTGCGCTTGATATGTTGGTAATATTTAGTAGTCGAACAGAACGAATCTACCAAACATGCGGCTTGTAGAACACGCTTGCAAAGTTTTGCTGCACAACATTTGAATGAGGGGACAGCGAATGGGCACACTTGGACCCCGAAAAGTGTCCGGGAGGGGAGGGAGGTGTGCTGTAACGATGCCACATGGATCATTGCAGGAAGCGTGTAGGCCCATTGCATGATCGACTTTTGCGTGATCTGATCGCCATGCGTGAAACAAAAAGACACACGAGGCACATTGAATTGCACCGACATTGGTGAGGGCTAGGGAGAGCCGAAGTGCAAATATGCTATCGTCTGTGGGCACACGACTCGTGTTACAGGGTATCATGAGTTTTGGTAGTACTGCCAGCCGACCCAATTTGCGATGACAAAGTACGAGCTGGTGGGTATAATTAGCAACGCAAAGTACTTGTAATGCGTGTCCTGGGCCAGGACGTCAAGCAGCTGGTGGTGTTCATACGTCAGACGAAAGCAGGCGGCGAATGAGGTTGCGTGAACGTACAGGGATGGTGGATGGTGGGAGGAACGCGCTAAAGAGAACGGCATAGGATGCCACCAGGAAGAAGAGGGAAGTAAGAGCGATGGTGAGGTTGGCCGCGTTGAGGGGGAACATGTGTTTGGCTGGTCCGAGGTGCGTGTTCAAGTACAGAGGTCGTAATCCCGGCTACAACGTGCATCCCCATTGATCATCGTCCCTATTCAAACAGGATCTAAAACTACAGTACTTACGACAGCGGAAAGGATGTACTCAACGACGTGGTTCAAGTGCGTGCGTGCGATATACAAAAATTAGACAGATGGGCATATGGTGTGATAGCGAATTTTAGCAAGCAATGGAATGCATGAATGGTACAGACATTGAGGGGGGTCATCATCCGTGAGGCATCAAAGAAAGTGTAGTGTCAAACGTAGCAGACAAGAAAGAAAGAAGAGAGAGAGAAAGAATTTCACTACGGTACAAAGGGGGGCAAAATGAAAGAAACGGCACGAGACTCAGGCACTCAGCTTTGGGCGTTTTTCGAAGCTCCTCTCAGTCAATCCACAAAATCTCTTCCGTGGAAAATTTTCCGAGTCAGAGTTGTCGAGATCTGACCGTGAATGAGAGACAGGAAAATATTCGGGACGACCGTCGTCCGCGCTGTGCATCCTGTGAGAGGACAGCTCATACGGACTGAAGCCGCTTTCGTCAACACTGGGTGGGTCGAGAAGTTGCGGAAGTGTTATCATCGGCGGTGGGGAAATTGGTTGCATGTCCGAGGACGATACACTCTCTTGGTCCGGTGTCAACCGAGGATTGTCAGCAAGGAGCAAACTGTGATGGTTTATCGACTCGTCAGAAAGATCGACTTTCAGAGCACTGCAACTGCCATATGATGAAACGGAATCTGCGACACTTATCCTCCTCTTTTTCTTGGGACGCCGACCGATCGGAAATTCAGCGGAGGCAGCGATTGCAGGGGCATGAGTGTATTCCATTGCTTGAAAGGTAGGCATGTAAATAGGCGCGGCAGGAACCCCCTGGGGGGGACCAGGGCCCGCATCCTTGTCACTGTTAGTAGAGCCAAACGGGTCTAGACTGGAGTGTTTGCCGCGAAGAAAGGGGCTGAGTCCTGTGCGTTTCTTGACTTCTTCGATGATGATATCTAGACCCTTTCCGGTAACGTTTGGGCAACCTTCGGTGGAGTATATTTCGGCTTCCTCAGCGCCGTCCAAAAGAACGCCCCCGGCGTTGATGCGCTTCTGTAGGGCGACCGCTACTGCACGGAGACGTTCATCATGCGCAGCAAGAACGGAGATGCCCTCGGCACGGCGTGCCCAATAAGAGAATTGTGTGTTTGACCAACCGGAAAGCACGAGAATGGTAGAGCGCGTAAGGGTGACGGAACCCGATGGGGAGTGTGAATAAGGATGGGTCAATGACTTGAGGGGATTATACGGGTGACTGCGATATAATATGGTAAGCGTGATCCAGCCGCACAAGCATGTTGATGGAGGAGAGAAAGAGGGTGAAAGGGACGTACGGCACGTAGGTTCTCAATACTTCTTTGACAACTTCGACCTTTACGAGAAAGTCAATCGCCGTGGCCCCGGGCGGAGGGCTGGTATCGTCGCTAGAGTTTTTGCCTCTTGCGCGAACTTTTGATTTGATGGGGCCTAAACGGCGTTCAAAGAGCCGAGCGGAGAAGGTGTCCCATTTGGCGTCGCCAAGTCGGTCGCGAAGAAAGGCAGCTGCACAAGGGTCCACTTGGGAGGTGGAGCTGACGACGGTGCGTTTAATCGCGGAGCGGTTCTGGAGCAAGGATGAGTTTAGCGCGAGAGAATATTGGACAAACTCGCCTCGATGTCAGCCCCAGCGGGATTGGACTGTACGATGGGGGGCAGCATGGTGTGCGCAAGTACCGGAGGCTTGAGAGGGGACGACGCCAAGGTGAAGTGGGAAATTGTGTGATCCGGGGGGCAGGGGAGGTCATGCAGAGGGGGCAGATATACAAGCGAGGGTGGTGAATGCGTCGAGTGAAAGCGAGAGTCGTGAAGCGAGGGAGCGCCGCGGAAAGCAGGGTCCTGGGAATGATGGTCATGTTTCGTAGACAAGTGTGGGCTGTTGGGGACAAAGGTAGGGTTGGCGTCATTGTGGACTACAAAGTGGAGGTCGGGATGCGGGATGTGAGCGTCTTGGGGAGGGTAGGAAAATGGATGAAGGGAGTGAGAGAAGGGACTGCAGTCTGAGAAAGGGCTATAATACATGGGGTCGTGAATAGATAATACAGGGACGGTGGTGGACAAGGTGGGGGCATGAATGTCGATGTCGTGCACGTCTTGGTCGTGAGCGTGAGGATCGGTGAGGATGGCGGGTAGGATTGGTGTGTTTTGGTCGAGTACGTCGCCGCCGTCGATGAGGGCGACGGAAGTGGTGGACATGTCGACCACTGGGGAGGAAAGAGGATGGGGGGAATTGGCGAATGAAGCTGTCATAATAAGGGCCGATCGTTATTAATTGTGAGAAAAATATACCTTTAGTGGATTTCTGGTATAGGACGTTTTGAATGCCTCGTGCTCGCCGTCAACGACGACATGGACGAGCAATCAGAGCTAAGGAGCTCAACGTGCGATCTGTTCATCGATGTATCCGATGAGTATCGCTCACGGCCAGCACGTTACAGGCTTCCTGACGGCCTGGCGCCATCTCCCACTCACCCTGCCTCCCGCACACCATCTCCGTCCCTGCCCGAGATCCCTGCGACGGGCCTCGACCTCACGTTCACGTTCGAAAACATCATGGGCAAAGCTCAACAAAAAGAAGAGCCGCAGTAAGTCCTGCTCGCCTCTGCCGTGTCCTTGCACAGGCACGATCGGTCACCGTCCTCCGCAGTGCTGAGCGAGTACAGAAGCGGGCGAGTAACGTGTTGAGACTGACGCAGGAGAACGAAAAACTCAAGGAAGAGCTTGAGGCGATGACTGCGCGACTCGAGGCCGCAGAACGGCGCCGCCAGGAAATCGCGCATCGCCAGCAGCTGCAGCAGAGCCAGCAGGCGCCGTCTCTCGTCGGCGAGTATCCAACTCGATCTGAAGGCGGTCGTTGATATCCGTCTATTACCGTCCTTTCATTTTCATACACATCCTTACACTCGATACCCCATCACGTTCATTCCGTCCTGGTCTCGTTCCGCTTTCCCTGCTACGCTACCTACCTGTCATACAGTCTGTTAGTGTTGACAATCTATCCCCATATCGTCTGACAAGCGGGGGAGACTCGACACGGAGTCCCTATCTCCCCGCAAGGTATCATCGAAACCTTAATTCGTTTCAGATTAAATACCACATCTTTCCCGCTCATCCATCCTTGTCTCTTGCCACCATCATGTCCCGTAGACTCTCTTCAACCCTCGAGATGACATCCGCCAAACTGCCCCCCTCCCGCAGGGGCTCCGAACGTCGTCTCCCCGACAGGCGTGGATCTGGTTACTCTTCTGGCTTTTCCTCTCGAAGACCATCCATTGATCCTTCCAGGCTCGTCCCCATGGACAAGTTCGTTTCCCCTTTTTTGTTTGTCCCCCACTGACCGTTTCCAGAACCACCCATCTCGGTGGGACAGATGATTTCAATGTCGTCTTCATCGGCGCTGGTAACATCATGTTCGGTCAGCTCCCTCACTCCGTCTCCTTGTTTGCATCCCGGTTGATCCCACTTCCAGGCTCGGACGAGGGTCCATGGAACCACTCCTTCCGCTTCGAACAGTGAGCTCCTTTTCCTCTATTCCGTTCGATGCTCATCCCCCCTTAGCAAACTTGGCCTGCGCCTCAAGGTCGTCGCGCTTATCGATCCCGCGACGGAGCGTGCCACCGCCGTTCTCCAGAAAAAGTGCGACTCATTCGTCGTCTCTGCCTATCGAGATACCCGCGTTTACAAAACGCTCGATGATTTTGTCAAGAACATGACACTAAAAGAGCGTCCTCGTGCCTTCGTCATCGGTTCCCCTCCCATGTTCCGAGGAACCCTCCAGCCAGGGCGCGACATCGAGATACAGATACAGAAATACTTCCCCGGCGTTGCCATGTTTGTTGAGAAGCCTGTCGCAACGGGTCCTAAGAGCGAGATCGAGGAAGCTTTCAAGGTCGCCAAATCTATCTCCGAAAGTGGCGCCATCGTCTCCGTTGGGTGAGACAATACTTCCTTTGCCTATGAACCGTCGGGCCGATGTATGCGCAGGTATATGCTGAGGTACCTCAAGGCGACGCAAAAGATGAAACAAATCATCGAGGAAAATAACCTCGTCGTGATGGCTACGATCGCACGCTATGCTTGCGCTTACGAAGCAATTTCCAAGATAGAATGGTGGGACAAGTCCAAGAGGTGGGTACGCCACATGCACTGGCACATACCCTCGCGTTTAGTAGCAGTTTAGCGCTGGCCCCATCGTCGAACAAGGTACCCACTTTTGCGATCTTTCTCGTTACTTTGGTGGCGAGGTCGACATCTCTTCTGTGGTCGCTCATTCCCTCGAATGGGATGAAAATGCCGGCCATTTGTCCAAGATGACAATTGATGAGAGCAAGATTTCTCCCGAAAACAGGATCCCTCGTGTCACCTCCGCTACCTGGTATGGTTCTTCCAATCTCCGGACCATGAGGTCAATCGTACCCTGCCCGCCTCATTGACAACACAGGAAATACGACTCGGGCGCAGTGGGCTCCTTTACCCATGTCGCTACCCTTCAGGGTCGTAATTACAGTTGCGAATTGGAGGTTCATGCTGATGGGTACTGCCTCAAGTCAGTAAAGGATCTCCGGAAATGAGGTTGGATCGCGCATCTTATTTTCGTATTTCCCTAGGCTCGTGAACCCGTATGTCCAGCCCATCCTATACGTCCGCAAGCCTGGAGACGACCATGAACAAGTCTTCAACTTCCCTGATGACGACCCTTTCTTCTCCGAGGCATGCAGTCTTCCGTTTCGCTTGTTATATTTGTGCCAACTCCCATGTCAGGTCTCCAATTGGATCGATATCATTGAAGACATCGAAGAGGATCCTGATGCCGCTCAGATTCTCAGCTCTTACGAAGGTGCACGACATTAGTCTTGGTCTAGCGCATTCTTATTGACCGATGTAAACCTAGATGCTTGCAGGACCTACGAGCTCACTTGGGCCATCCGTGAAGCCAGCGAGCGCTCCCGTGCCCAGAGGCTGGCCACTTCCAAAGCCATCGTCGCCACGATCGAGGAAACCATTTCTGAAGAAGAGTGAACGAAAACCTAGCCAATACCTTAGATACGCCAAGGAATGGAACGCAGATGTATAGAATTCTCGCAGACGTATGGTCAGTGATTCGATAATCGGTCGTCTAGTTTAAGACGGCAATGCGTTGGGCGAACGACTACACCAGATCGTACGTGCACTGTATACCGTCCGAGGATGGCTTGTGGCTTCCATGGCGTGGTACCTACAGACGTGATGAATCCCGTCAATACCGTGATTCTGAGTTACTGTACCGCCTCGTCGCAGACTTCATTTCCAATATACCGCTGCGCCCCGAGCTCATGGGACGATTGCAAAGGCAGGGGGACAGCTTGAATCACCATGCCACAACAGCCGCCTCGAGAAGTTTACGGAACAGTCCATCCACAGACTCCGCCGTGTTTGATACCGGTGCCCCAAGAACCTTGATGCTTTCGCTGTAACGGAGCCAAGATTCAGCATTAATCTTGATCTGCAAGAACTTGCCAAGTTGTGGAGCTTTCCGCCGATGAGAGTCTAGAATGGGCTACTTCGCGTTCGGATGCGTCTGTGAAGAGGTCATGTCGGTGCTTCGAGCCGTGCCCGTGGCCCCTGTTCTGTAAACCAGTCCATGTGTTTGTTATGCTTCTGTACTTTCAACCTTCTCATTCTGGAACCTGTATATATTGCGCCATATCGTTCGCGCGAACATGAACCCGCTGCCAATGTGTTCGGACATGCGGGTCTCCTCGTGATCACTTTTCTAGGTCGCATTAGACAACAAAGGCATCTGGTATGCGCACATCCGGATCATGGGCCAACTTGACGGACCAAATATTCCGAACACTCAATGAAACGGGGGTTCTTGCCTCGTCAACCACAGCTCGTGGAAAGCGCGGCCAGCCAGTAGTGCTTCTGGTGTTCCTTGTACCGTGAGCCATCGTCTCGGCCAGCTCACCGAGATTCGGGACACGACGAACACACGGTTCGAGTGGAGGAGATGCGGAAATTTTTTGATATTCCAATGTCGGAGGGGTGGGACAACGACAGTAATAGCGTTCTTGCCTTTCCGGAGACGTATGACGACAGTCCGCGCGAGGCGGTCTTCATCTCGCGACCTAATGTAGCATGAGCGGCGCTTGTAGGGCTTGTTTCGGTACTGAGCGCGGACGTCGGAGGTATAAGAGGTATTGCAATCAGCGCCAGGTCACTGATCGGCGGAGCTTGCGGGTTTGGTGCGCTCGTTTAGTTACAAATCGTCTGTGACGCATGTCAACTGGAATCAACGGGACGTGGGGAAATCTTTATAGTTACCAGATCTGAGGGGACCGCAACCGCTGTATTCTGCGCTCATAACGCGAGACACGATCGCAATCAAGGGGGTACGCAGATCAGGGGTGGCCCCACCTCGGGATACGGACCAAGTATACGATAAGTCGGAAGGATACCAAGGGTCGTTTGAGAAATCGGCATGAACATCACGAAACTTCTTCCGTCAAGGACTGTTTCACGAGCTCTGTAACCGCGACCGGCGAGGCGCTCGGAAGTTGCACGTCATGCGTTTGTCTGTTCCTCCCTTCAAGACATCCAATGCGTTTCACATGTTGGTGACATTTGAAACCGCTCACCTGTAAAGAAATGTTGGGTAGGCCGTCAAAATGTCGAGGTTAAATCGACCTTTGTGTTACGTGAGCATAACGCATCGAAAGTTAAAAAAAATGCGCTTGCCTTGTTGGCATAGACTTGCTCATCGGTACCGTCTTCCATCCTTGTTAAGTTTATCGATAATTCTCTGGCCCCGTTCGACGCTGCGAGATCAAAGAGCCACGGCGACGCGAACTGCGTCAAGGCTGCTGGGGAGACTTTGTGACACTGGATTAAGAGTCCTAGCAGCACGTGCGTTCTAGGATCCAACAACAACTCTTGTCCCAGAGAAACATAACGATCATGTACACCCGGAGGGACGATGACACCCACCGGCGTGCGTTCTGCAATTCAGCCTGTGAAGATATCGGGCCCGCCGGGCGCGCGAGCCTGGCTGTTCTCACTTGGCTGCCCAACGCATTCAACGAGACCAGTCCAAATAGCAGATGGGTGATGATATGCTGGGCGGTATATGGGACGGTGTGTTTTTCCGGTGAGCGGACCACGTTGATTTATATAGCGTCGGAAACCACGATTAGATGATAAGGTCGGTTCGGGAACGCATCGCAAGAATAGATTTGCTGAGCTGGCACCATCAGGAATGGTGACGGAACCACAGATGAATAACATTCATAACCGAGGATACATGACACGGAAGTATCAAACATGTTGATTCGGCTGATTCGTGAAAGCCCGAGCATATCTTGATCTCGGCTTGTCAGTTACGCCAATTCGAAACACTTGGAGCGAACGCTCGGCCAAGATCAAGCAACCCCCGGAGACGACCTCTTGCGCTCTGGTTCCTTGTCATCCGATACGTCCGGCGTGACGGACGTCGCGTCGTGGCGCTTGCGTTTTCTCGCGATCCTCGCCTTTTCCTTGCGTGCTTCTTCGTCCCACTCTTCTTGCAGATGTGCCTTCAATAGGGGCATGTTTTTCATGTCCTTTTCACATTTCCAGCAACGAAGGCTCTCTTTGAGAAGATGCTCATAATCACTCTTCTTGAGTTGGGACAGCTATTCGAATTCACGCGGATAGGTTAGAATAAATGGAGATGAGTACTAAAAACGTACGTACTCGCTCAAAATAAGAAGGTTCCTCATCGAACCACGAAAGGACCTCGTGTAGGTGTAAGAAGAAACCGAGCTCAGGGTGAAACGAATTGTAGTGTTTCTTGTGCTTCATCTTTTCCGAACACAGATCGTTTGACAGAACGTGCAGGTGCAAGTGCCTGTAATTATGGCAATCCACATCGGAACACGGATTGGTAAGACCAAGGCAGAGAGAAACAATCTACCCAGACTTACTCCATGCTCGAGGCTGCGTGAAATCCCATCCAGATCTCCCATTGGAAACCATACCGGTTCTGCATCTCCTCGCGAATCATCCTTTTGACATCCTGGGCCGCGTCGTTCAGGTCCGCGAGCACTTGTTTCGCGCGTGCTTTATCGCCCTTGAGTAAGGTGCGAAGGTCAGCGAGCTCAGACACACCCAGCGCCGGCCCGATACGTGGTAGGATCAAAAAGTGGAAGATCGACTTGGGGAACGCGTCAAAGACCGTCAAACATTTATCGGTATACTCGAAGAGTACAGAGGGCGGCAATGTTTCCGGTTCTGCCTTTTGCGCATACCGTCGCAAGATGGTCAAGTTCGACATGCTAGCAGTAGAGCTTAGTGGCGAGAGCGGACGATGGACGTTTACAACGCGAGACTCTGGACCGGATCCATGCCGGCACTGAAGGCAGGTCCATGGTATAATACAGCAGGTTACGTTTATGATACGTACGTTTATAGTCACCTTCCCGCTTTCAACAGCTCTCTCATGTTCTCGCTGAGCACCGGAAGTGTAACATTCACCTTCTTTCCACTCATCGTATCACTGCTGATTGCACTCCGGCGACGGATCAAAATGTTCGCAGAGGAACTACTTTCTTCCGCACGTCGTCGGTCGATGTCCGCCACGAGCTGTGAATACGAGAGGAAGAGCACCTCTGCTTGAGCAAGAGTAGAGTCGAGCTCGATCGTCATGCTGAGTTCGTTGCAGTACTGTTCAAAGATGTAACGATCATTTTGTTCCTGGTGGGTTGCCTGAATCATCAGTACTCACCTTCAGGATCTCATCGAACTGAACAACGTGTACAGGTGAGACTTGTCTCGCGGATCAGAGGGCTGAGTGAACAAACCTCGACAAGGTAACGTAAGATCATGTTGCGATGCGATTCGAGGATGGCAAGCGCTACGAAGAGGACAAAGTTGTTGCTGTAATAGTCCGTCCAGAGCACTTCCCAAAGCCGCAACACGTCGTGGAAGGGGAATTCGCGTTTGAACGCAATCAGTACCCAACTGAAGCTATGTCAGACATGGCGATCGATAGATTACTCAATGCGCACCGGAAACAGAAAAACAGATTGAGACCCTCAGTTTTCTCTGTGTGCAATCAGCTAAAGCTAATAGCACGAGAAAACTACAAACCGAAATGTCGATACAGCTCGGGATCCATCACGCTGATGAGTTCTTGCAGCGTAGACAACTGCTTCTTCATACCGCTCTGGTCACGGAGGAAATTTTGACCCTAAACCAGGATTAGGCACTGAATCGTTTAGCACAGGGAAACGCACCATGCGATTCATGACCTCGACGAAGCACCAGAATGTCAATTCTTCCTCCGCGTCCATCACAACGTACAGTGGCGCACAAAGGTCGGACATTCCCTGCACGTATCCTTCATCCATGCATGAGTTGGCATGAAAGATATGTTTCTGCGGAGCTCACCAAGATCCTTGTCATAAAAGTTATACGTCAGAAGAATACCACCCATGCGATCGATATGTTCATTACTGGGAGACTGCGCTCCAATCTCAGCGAGCTGGGGCGAGATGGTGGAATGCCGTCGAAGGGCACGCTCCGCCTCTGGGCCAATGAGCGAGTCTGCATAGGTATAGGAGAAGAGTGGGTGGGTACGATCCGTACGACGGCAGTCCACGTCTATGCGATGCCGTTCTTCAAGAATATCCTGTCGATCGAAAACTTCTGGTACGCCGCACCACTCATCCTTTATCTTTCGATAACGTTTCCTGCGCGAATCCATGAAAATCGCACATATACTCAATGGGCAAGACAAACCTCTTTTCCTCCCATCTCCTTTTACGCTCGTCGGCGTCGACATCCCAAGCGTGAACTCCGAGAAGGAAGGGCCAGATCTTCTTCCTCAGCGTTCCTACAGGCGTTATTCCCCTCCTGAACACTTCCCGCTGCATCTCCTCGATCCTCACTTTAGGCCGTCCATCGGCTGCGAACCACTTTTGCCATGTCTTTTCATCAATGGGGTTGCGAGGATCCCTTGACGTCTTTGGTGTCGGCAAGTTGATCGTGGAATGCAGTAGTTCAAACACCCCTAGTGAAGATGACTCTTCTGCCACATCAGCGGACGAAGCAGGCAATGCTTGCGCCTCTCTCCTCCTGGCCCTATCCCCCTCCTCTGCTACGATCCGCGCCCATCGGGCGAGGTAAACACGGGCGCTCTCAAACTCTCCAACGCCACCTTTCTCGACCCAACTACCCCATTCCCACTCGCCGTTGGCGTTCACAAGGGACTTGACGGGATCGGGGAGGTGTGGGACAATGGGTTTCGCGAGAGGGTGGGACAGGATGTTTTGCGCAGCATGGCGTGTAGCACGCGTGATGTTTGAGAAGGACTGTAAAAGTGCAAGGCGTGCTTGGGATCCATTTTGCGTTGTCGCGACAGAAGGCGGGTAGAGGGAGCGATGCAATACTGACGTTCGATTCGAATAGGGATTGTTCGTACTGGAGACGGGAGTAGAAATGGGCCTGGGACGACGATGAGCTGGGACGGGTGAATGGGAATTTGCATATGATGATTGGGCAAGGATGTCGTCTACCGCATCGTCGTCAAACAGCTGAGTAGAATGCGCCTCTATGTCCGCCCTCGAGGGGTCGACAATGAACAGGGTTGGCTGAAGAGATGAACGCAAAAGATGGGCATAAAAGCGCAGACGTGATATGAGATCTTCTCCTCCCCACGATACAGACGGACGTGTAGTGAGTCCTGGCGTACTCAGAGAGGCAAGTGGAGGGTATGCATTCGAAGAGTTCCGTCGGTTGTGTGTATGTGGTGGAAGGGAGATCGACAGTGATTCATCGTCATGAAAGTGCAGAGTCGGTAACGTGGACCCGTTGATGAGATTGATGCCAACGGTACCATCTGTGAGGATATTCAGCAGGGTTCGACGCACACAGGCCGAATGACTCACACCAAGATGAGAGAGTCGGTGGATGGACCAAGAAGGAGTATATGGATGTCAAAGGGACAGAAAACGCATACGACTCCGGTCGCTGAGTCGGCAAGTCGATAAGGACAGCATCTGCAAGGTAGGACGTGAGACAGGGGAGGGAAAGAGCACCGACGTGCATGCCAACCTTCGTCCTCTTCGTCTGAGAGGGCCCTTTCCTCGATCTTGACGAACTTGTCCCACTCTTCTGCACCCTTTTCGTTCAAGAGAGACTCCGGTATCCATGCCAAGAGGTATGTCGGATTCATTACCTCCTGGAAGCCATGAGGAGGTGTCCTTGATAGAGTCGATGAGAACGTACATGTTTAACGAGCGCTACGAATCCAGGGATGTTGTCTCTTGCATAGGCGGTGGGATTGACATAGACC
The DNA here is from genome assembly GCA_038089815.1 of Sutorius eximius. Taxonomy (NCBI): domain Eukaryota; kingdom Fungi; phylum Basidiomycota; class Agaricomycetes; order Boletales; family Boletaceae; genus Sutorius; species Sutorius eximius. Next base: position 22,072 of record JBBPLN010000048.1, on the reverse strand, counting down.
TTGGACTTGCTATAGATGAGTCTGTACTTGCTCTCCTCGTCGGCAGAAGTAGACAGGGTGTCGTCGTCGTCGTCGTCGTCGTCGTCGTCGGACGCACGCTTTATTTCGACCATCGAACCCGACTGTAAGAGAGGGGATTTAGCTTACTTGGACGCAAATCCTGACCTGCTGGTGCATACGGATATGACGGAAAGGGAGCTTTCAGAGAGAGATGGACAATGAAAATCGCCACGCATGGAACGAACCGCACTCGCTGTGGGCAGTGGCTCTTGGCTGACTCGACGCTGACCGCAGCCATCCGTTTGTGGCAATGACGCTCCTCACGCTGCCATCACGCTGTGTACTCTACACCTCACGAAATCGGGCGCACTCGGTCGACGTACGGCGCGAAAGCGAAACGGATTACAATAAAACAGGTGTCAAGACATATGCGTTACTTTTGGTACGACCACGCGTTCCGGAGCACTGCATGACCCACGTCAGAACAGGGGGCAACTCGTCAGCACACCGTTCCATCTAGAAAAGAAATGCTTACATCCTGCTTTCGTCGCTAGCCGGTTGAGAGAGTCGTCACTTTCGCCTTGTGAACGGACTTGTCCGCAAAGCGCGAACGAGGTGTAGGTGTTCAATGCACGGCCATTGGCATCGACGTCAACGACGTTGATCTGGACGGACGCATGGTCTTTGGAGGTAATCAGGCGGTCTACAAAGGCACGCGTCAGATCGTCTCTTGGCGCATGTCGTTATCGAGAGCCTTACTTGTGGCCGCACACTTGCGGGGGACGTAGAGATCGACGAGAACACCCTAGATACCGCGGTTGAGTCGTCGGACTCGATGTGCTCATCGCATACAACACACACCTGGTCGTTTTCCATTGCGAGAGCGTGAAATAACGATGGATGATGCGACAATGCCTAGCGACTCTGGATGTGTGGGAATATATTAGGTCAGAACTGTATAGTTCACATGAATGACGATCGGATTGGCTCGCAATGCGATAGGACAGGCTAGCTATCTTGGGTAGCGACAACAAGCTATGGCACGGGAAACAGGGATTGAATGGGAAGACAAGTATCGTATTCATGAACGCGAATCATGCAAAGTGCTGAGGTGGGTAAGGGGAGAACAAGAATGGGGCATGCAAGTAGGGAAACAATGCAGAGAGCCACGGCACAAAAGAGGAACATATATCACTTGTCCAAGTCGCAGGCGTGGTCCGTGATGAAGCAGTAAATAAAACATGGTCTTTGCAACACGAAATTGATGAAAGCAGATCTCGGTAAGACTACATCGTGAAATTGAGATGACGTTAGTTGACTTTGTAGATAGCGAGCGGACGCTCGCAATTAACTGCGTCAGATGAAAAGTAAGCGTTTGATTATACGCCGATAAGATGGAAATGACGAGTGGATAATAGACATAGGGTCGAAGCGCGAAGTGAAGATTTAGAACGGAGTACCGGGATTGACGCCGCGTGGGAAGACAGGCATGAGATTGTGGAATGTGATATTGCTTGGGTCAAATGGAACACGAGGAGATGGCGTTCTCGGGAAATGTGTGACGGGTTCAGTGGGCCGGTGAATCGGGTGATGTGGTCTAAGATGTGGCTCGCAGAGGGAAGACTCGTGGCCACTCCCAAGGGGATTCGAGCGCAGAGACGATTTTCTGCGACGCACAGGTCCAGAAGCAGGGATATTGTCTGAAATAGTGACAGGATCCTCGTTGAGAGGCAGCTGAGAAAGGTCTGCGATATCGCAGGTGTCAGGGCTGGACGCTTCAAGGGTGGTGATCCAAGGGAGTTGATCGAATATGGACGCACGTCCAAAGGAATCGAACGGACATTCGGCGCGCTGTGGATGGCGACGGCGCCTGGTGGAGCGGGCAAGGAGACGAGACGGGGCACGCCTCTTGTGCGGAGGACCGCATGGGGTGGGTGATTTAGAGCTCTGCGAGGTGAGGTCAAGTGGGGCCGTACGAAGGCAGCGTAGACATACGAGAGCGAGGTAAGGTGGTTCGTGGAGTCTGATGGGAGACAAGAGACGAGGGTGGATAGCGTGCTGTGGGACGGGTGAGGAGGTGGGTAGAAGAGGGGAACGAGGACGGACCAGAGTCTGGGAATGTTGAGGGAGGAGTTGAGATTGTTGAGAGGGGTAACGCGGCGACGGGGCGATGATTGCAGGCATTGGTGAACGAGAGAAGAAGAATAATGATACAGAGTTAAAGTCGACTCATGTTGAAAGGGGTCAAAGACAATGGAACGCGACAGGCCCATGTCGCGAGGACACCCTGCCACCAGAATTACCTTTTTTGGAATCTTGACTCGTCCTGGGCGAACAATGCGGAGATGCATCACAGAAATGTACTTGTATTTGTAGCGTAGATTTTGGTGCTCTTGCAATTGTGCGACAATGCTGGTGCAACTAAGGTAATGATACAGATACGTGGTCTACCCCCCTTCGACACGGCTAGTCGATCTCCTCCATCGCAGAAGTAGACGCGGGCTCAGCTGCCGGTGCCTCCTCAGCGACCTCGGCCATTGGCTCGTCGTCATCCACATCGAGACCCAGACTGATCATACGGTGGATCCGCTTGGCAAACGACGTAGGATCGTCCAGCGAGAAGCCAGACGTAAGCAGCGCCGTCTCGAATAACAGGTAAGTCAGATCTCTGACCGACTTGTCAGCCTTGTCCTCCGCGACCTTGCGCTTCAACTCCTTGACAATCGCGTTGTGCGAGTTGAGCTCCAGTGTCTTCTTCGAGGCCATGTACGATGACATCGACGAGTCGCGTAAAGCCTGAGCTTTCATGATGCGCTCCTGTACACAATCCTTCAGCTGCGCACCTCTCAAGATGTATCCAAAAAACGTACCATGTTCGATGACCACCCAAATTGGCCAGTCACGAGGACACACGGTGAGTCTGTGATACGGTTGGAAACGACGACCTTCTCAACCTTGTCGCCCAGGGCCTCCTTGATCGTCGTGCACAAGTCGTTGAACTGCGCGGCTTCTTCCTCACGCGTCTTCTTCTCTTCCTCGGTCTCCTCGAGCTCGAGCCCTTCTTTCGATACACAGACGAGCTTCTTGCCCTCAAACTCCTTGAGCTGTGTGACAGCATACTCATCAATGGGGTCAACCAAGAGCAACACTTCGAAGCCCTTCTTCTTGAGGACCTCGAGGAACGGCGATTCCTTCACAGCGTTGAGCGACTCTCCCGTGAGGTAGTAGATCGATTTTTGGATTTCAGGCATACGAGTGATGTAGTCTGGAGCCGCGATCAAGCTTCAATGTTGAAGGCACGGACTAACGGACACGCACCCTTAAGTGAAGTCTGCTCCTCAAGAGACTTGGTGGAGTAGAAGCGCAAGAATTCAGCGAGCTTGCTGCGGTTCTGAGCATCCTCGTGGATGCCGAGCTTCAGGTTCTTTCCAAAGGCTTCGTAGAACTTGCTGAAATTGTCCTTGTCCTCCGCGACCTCGCTGAAGAGGTCCATGCACTTCTTGACAATGTTCTTACGGATAACCTTCAGGATCTTGTTTTGTTGGAGAGTCTCACGAGAAATGTTGAGCGGGAGATCCTCGGAGTCAACGATACCCTTGACGAAATTGAGGTATTCGGGGATCAGGTCCTCGCAATCGTCCATGATGAAGACACGGCGGACGTAGAGCTTGATGTTGTTGCGCTTCTTCTTGGACTCGAAGAGATCGAAAGGTGCACTGAAAAAGCAATAAGCTACGCAAGCACATCACAAGCGAATCCCTTACCGTTTGGGAACGAAGAGGATGGCCTTGAACTCGAGCTGACCCTCGACAGAGAAGTGCTTTACAGCGAGGTGGTCCTCCCAATCGTTCGTAAGAGATTTGTAGAAGGAAGCGTATTCTTCGGTGGTGATGTCCTGAGGGTTGCGCGTCCAGATGGGTTTTGTCTTGTTGAGTTCCTCATTGACAACTTGCTTCTCCTTGACCTTCTTCGTCTTCTTGTCCTTGGGCTTGTCTTCCTCGTCCTCTACTTCCTCGATCTTGGATTCTTCCTTCTCTTCTTTCGCTTCCTCCTCCTCATCTTCGACTTCCTATAAGAAACATTTAGAATCGGACGCGAAGTAAGTGCAATCAACGCGAACCTTCTCGACCTCCTTGGTGACGGCAAGCTGAATAGGGTATGAAATGAACTCAGAATGCTTCTTGACGATGTCCTTGACTTTCTTCTCCTCGAGGTACTCGGTCTGGTCCTCCTTCAAGTACAGACGGAGCTCGGTACCACGGCCGAGAGGAGGATTGACGGTATCAGGGGTGATGGTGAAAGTACCACCAGCAGCGGACTCCCAGACGTATTGCTCATCGTCGTTGTGCTTAGAGATGACTTGAACGCGCTCTGCGACGAGGTACGCAGAGTAGAAACCGACGCCAAATTGACCGATCATGGAAATATCAGCACCGGAGCTGAGCGCCTCCATGAATCCCTACATTGAATATGCTTTGGCAAAGGGAAGTAAGAGCGGGGTGGATCAACCTACCTTGGTACCGGACTTGGCGATCGTACCCAAGTTGTTGACGAGGTCGGCCTTGGTCATACCGACACCGGTATCACGAATGGAGAGGAGCTTGTTCTCCTTGTCGGGGGTGATGCGGATGTAGAGCTCCTTGCCAGATTCGAGGACGGAAGGGTCGGTCAAGGACGCATAACGGATTTTGTCAAGGGCATCAGAGCCGTTGGAGATTAGCTCCCGGAGAAAGATCTCCTTGTTGGAATAGAACGTGTCTGGTGATCGGATTAGCCAACAGGGACGATTCGTCAAAAAGAGCACTCACTGATGATCAAGTCGAGGAGTTGACTGATCTCGGCCTGGAAGCCAAAAGTCTCACTTGACATTTTGAGCTGAATAAGGGGTTAGACGCGGATGAGAATCCAACGAGACTGGGCCGCTCACCGTTCGGAAAGACGAGCGGAGAACAAAGAGATGCGATGGAGAGAAGGGGGCGTGTACAGGACGCGTTTGATCGCTCTTTAAGTAGCTTTGTTCATTCGAGAAGATTCGACGACTCCTGGCTTCAACTAACGCGCGTCCCTTCGAGAACATTCCATCACACCTTCCTATTCGGGATCATTAGCCTAGAGTGTACACTGTACCGTAGTGCCCGTCCGCTGTCGTGTCTCGTAGATCAGTCCCCGCTGTCCGCTTAACTGGGCCTTCAGCCCTTCCAGCGCCGCCCGCATCTCATCCATCTCGTCCTTCAATTCCGCGTTCTCTTCTCGCAACCTGGCGTTCGCAGCCGCGAGCTCTGATTTTTCCGTGACGATCGCAGCAATCTCCGCTTCTGGTATCCGACGCGAAGCCTCACACTTTTTCTGCGCCAACGCAAGCCTGGCCTCCAGAGCTTGTGTTTGACGACGGTAACCCCTGTGTACTAGTGAGCTCGGTCACGCCGACGCCAAAGTGCAAGAGTCCCACCGCGCTTCGTCCTCCAGTTTGTCACGTGTCTTTTCATGACTCTCCAGGAGCATCTCCATCTGTTTGTATTTGCTCTTGATAAGCTCAATTTCTTCGCCTCTGGAATTGAACTTGTGGAAGTCTGCGTCCCTGCTACGTGTCAACGTCTCTGCCATTCCCAATTGCGAGTAACCGTACCAGAGTTTCTGCATCCGAAGGTGCTGCTCAATTTGTCGTTCATAATCACGTAGTCGGTCGATTTTGTGCTGATCCTCCTTCTGCTGAGTCTGCAGCACAAAAACCGCCTTTTCTGCATCTGCCAATAGCTTCCCTTGAGCCGCGAAGAGTGCCTGTTTCGCTTTCAACGAACAATCCCTCCAAAGTAAAATGATCATTACCCTTGCTTCCTTCTCCGCGGTACGCAATGCTGCCGCTTCTGAGATCCAGGCCTTCTTCTCCTCTCGAAATTCTCTGAGCTTCTTCTGGAGCTCTGTGTTCCAATCCGCATATTTATTCTTTGCAGAAGAAGACTGCTCTTTGTGCTCTCTCAATTCCTGTTCCAGACTTTGAACTTGGGCCTTATATTGCCGCAACTTGTTGTGCTGTACAATATCAATAATGCATCCACGGTGCAAGCAAACTTTGAATTCTTACAAGCGCTTGGCGGTCAGCTTCTGCGTTCTTTGAGAGAACATGGTCTTGGTGAAGCCGTCCAATATGACGCACGTTTTCTCGAGACTGCCAAAGCTCGAAGTTGAGTTCGCTCCTTAGCAAGAGGACCTCACGCTGCAGGCTCGAAATCGCCTCTGCCACGTGCGATGGGACCTGTGTGCCTTCGCCTCCACCCGCCGGCTCAGGTGGTAATCCAATATTCGTTTTCGCTGGCGAGCTACCACCGGGTTGCAATAACAGTGCTGACCATGGAATGCTCGGGTTGTCGATGGCGATGTCGAGATTCGACTTTAAAGCAACGGACGTAGTGATCATATCCTGGAGCGATACGCGAGTTTTCACAGGCGGAAGGGTAGCGTGTCCAGGGTGGGGTGTTGGCATGCCTGAAATATCGTCTGGAGTAATGACAGTCGAGGAGAGGGTCATTGTCTGCGGGTCAGGGGTCGTATCTGCCGATTCAACAGAGGAAACCCGAGACCCAAGAGTGACACTGCGCACGTTGAGCATAAATCGTTCACTAGCTATCTGAGAAATGCTATGATTGGCCCAAGAATCAGGTTCGGTAAGTTCCTTAAGCCAGTCCCTCCATATGACACACGGATTGACCACACGACCGCGAAGGAGGGGCTGGAACATATGGATGAGCGCCAACTCCGAATAAAAGACAAAAAAGTACATACTTCCGATTTACTTCGGATGTTATCTTCATCGAGAGCGTTTTCCCAGTCCACGACATACGGGCTTCTGTAATCCCTGTCCAGCAGGTATGCAGTGGGTCCATGAAGAAAGCGGAGAAGATTGCATGGAAAGAGATAGTAAAGAGAGGAGAAGTATGCTTCTGATGGCGGGATAGACGACATGGAGAGTGTGAGTTCCAACCTCTCCCAGCCGAGCTCGGGGCGCAGCTCAGGTGCAGCGAATCCTCCGTGTGCCTCGTGCTCCTTTCCAGCATTAAAGTGTCCGTCGTCATCTGCCTTGGTGGATGGTACGATCGGACCAGAGAACTCCTCCCAGCACATGATCCTCGCTAGGATCACGAATAATCGGGGGAGCAAGGTTTTGAGTTCCTCACACGCTTTGACTGCGAATATCGGGAGTAACTTGACAAACATGGTAAGGCCAATCGTACATGCAGTCGAAGAGTTGTCCAGCAAAAGCGAATTTAAGAGGCTGTCCATGAGTGGGTGTCTCGCAAAATCTGCTCCATGGGACTGAAATTGGGGATCCGAGGTGAAACAGTCAAGCAGGGCCAAGGCTTGGAGACGAGACGTAGGGGCCATAAATGCGGATTCGACTAGTGTCATAAATGCCTAGGCAACATTAAGCAAGCCAAAGCTCAGTTCCGGCACATGCACGCACCACAGGGCATTTCAAACCAAACTTTACGAGCACATCCTCGAGATTCCTCTTCCATAGACACCTCTTGTTCCGCTGCTTCTGATCAAGCTTTGCGCACTCTAAGATATCGTACCCGGAACCCTCGTTATAGGCGTCCAAAAAGTAATCCATCAACCGTCTGCGGAATTCATGCACTTTCTCCGAGTGCCTCCGATCCTCTTTCTCGGCAGCGAAGATGATAAGGTCTTTAGCATATGTGACAGAGTTCGTTGGAAGCCTTGGCTCTCTGAGAGCAGAACGAAGCACGAGATCGAACCAAGTTGAAATGATGGAAGTCGATGAGAGCAGTGGACGGAGATGGTGGAGGACACCAAGAAAGACCTCTATGTGTCCAAGCGAGGTATGGTCCACGACATTATCAAAAATGATCTGGAGCTCTTCTTCCACTTGGAAAACCTGGACTTCAGGTTCTTCAGAAGACACACATCCGGCAACAAACTCGTCAACGGCGCCGAGCACCTGTTCACGAGCAAAAACGTCTGCTGGATCTTCGAGCGTAAGTCGCAATTGATTTGAAAGCGCAGCGATGTGCATGGAGATGAACGGCTGACTGACGTCGGACCAAATTAAGTAGCAAGTAACTTAAATGAGGAACGTGGAAGAACACAGCGATCAACAACAATTAACATACACGCTACTGACAGCTCTGCAAAATGCAACAAAGTACAAGGATCTCACCACTCTTCTTACGCAGTTTTCATCTTGACCTCCTGTGGCTCGAAGACAATCGCAGTCCCCGACTTCTCCCACTCATCCGCCATTTCGTCTTTTGAGTACTCGGGCAAATATCCTGCGCGAAGCTGCTTCTTCGCCCCGGTAGATATTCCCAACCTATCGTCGCGCTGTTTGACAACTTTATCATTCAGCTGACCATCGCCAGTGATACTCATCATGAGCTGAGGTGGACCAAGGGGCAAATCGGGAGATTCATCGGGAACCCAGGTGTGCACAGTCTTGCCATAGGTCTTCTGAAAATGACGCATAGCGGGCTGCTCGACGGCATCATTCACGGCGCCTGAGATCTGTGAGTCTTGCTATATTTGTGTCATCCGAAGAACCTTACCAGGTATAAAGCCCTTTGTCTGAGTGGAGTCAGCGCGATCGATTGTTACGGGAATGAAAATGATGATACTGACTTCGAGATACAATGAACCACTTTCGACTTCGTACTTGTGGGAGTGCCAGTACTTTTTCTCCTCTTCAGGAAGTGATTTGAATACCTACGTAGCGTCAACAACCATATACATAAAGAGAACTAAAACCTTGCATTCTCGTCAACGACATATTCGATGCCAATCAACCTGGCATCCTTGGCGTCCGAGTCATATAGGATGCACTGAATGACTGTGAGGAAATTCGACGCAGCAAGTATCTCGAACTACCTGATAAAAGTCGGGCCTCTTGTGGTTGCAGAAGTGGTGAGTCTCAACGTAGCGGGTGTGGTCTTGTCTGAAATCTAATCTCGTCAACTAGTGGTCCTGGAGTATTGCGTGACGTACGCGTAGACGTGGAAACCGCAAAGGTGCTGATGAATCTCACCGATCGGGACGAACGACGCAATCACCTTGCCAGCAGCATCGTACGCGGAAGACTTTTCGTGAGGTTTAGTCTCTGGGTTCATGGTGACGGTGAAAGAATGGTTAGGAGAGAAAAGCGCAGACAGGAGTGCATGATGGTGTCATGCACTCCTATTGAGACAACCGCCGGGCCGGTATTAGCATTAAATCTTGCTGGTATGGTAGATCTGGATATAAATCAGTGGCGAGACAACCGCACGAACCGTAAAGCACCCAAGTCCCGTGTGCGTTCAGTGATACAGAAGACAATGTCCAAGATAGCAAGGGACATTAACGATGTTGTAAGGAAAAGTGCTAGTAGTACTAGCGTGTTGCATTTGGCTAACGTAAGCGCCCTCGGCAAACCCCGACCCCCGTCGTTCCAACTTGGTGCTCGGCGTCGCCGACGACGAGCAAAGACCTTTGTCCCAGTCGGATTCCACAAGAAAACAAGGTAAATCGTCGCACTTTCTCGTCACAGTTTGCTGTTAGCAGCATCATGTCATTTTCGCGGCCTCTCCGCAATGGATTGACGATGTGTGTTCCCGATGTCGGACACGTCGCTGATGCGCATCTCAGATGTCCGCTACCATCGAGGAAGTTCATTCAGACCATTCTGGGCACGAGCACGAGGAAGATCCGACTTCCCAGGCCGCCCTTGAAAAAATTCAATCCCGCTCAGAGCGGAAAGCTCGCAAAGCGCTCCTTGGCCTTGGACTGAAGAAGGTCCCAAATATCACGCGTGTTACCCTTCGCAGGCCAAAAAATGTTCTCTTTGTCCTCTCCTCCCCTGACGTGTACAAGTCACCTAATAGCGACTGTTACATTGTCTTCGGTGAAGCAAAGGTGCTCCACCCTGTGCCCTGAATAGAAACCGCCCAGTTAACATAACATAGATCGAAGATATGAACGCGCAGGCTCAGTTGTCCGCTGCACAGCAACTTGCTTCCGGTGGTGGCGCGGCCGCTGGTCTCACCAACTTGGAGTCGTCGGGTGTCGCTGTGGAGGGTGATGAGGAGGACGATATGCCTGAGCTCGAGGCACCAGAAGAAGATGGTCCAGTGGATGAGACGGGCGTTGACGCCAAAGACATTGAGCTGGTGATGGCCCAGGTCAACTGTTCACGAGCAAAGGCAGTACGGGTACTGAAGGAAAGCGGAGGGGATCTGATCAATGCTAGTAGGTCCTTTCTCGCATATCTCTCCAAGTGTCTCTGACCTGCATCGTAGTCATGGCCGCAAGCGAGTGATCCTGATTTCCATACTTTCTGTATCACTATCGCGTGCAATCCACGCCTTCTTCAGGTTGACCTCCATAAGGCTGAATTTGCCCCACAAATAAGTTCGGGCCTGCGATTGGGGTTGACGTCATGCTTTCCAACACCTAAGTTCTACGTAGTAGTTCGACCGTTCCCATCCATCTTGGACTATTTCAACTCCTCGTCGCCCTTCCTCTGGTGGGCCAACAAGTAGGTCCATCCCCTGTGCGGCCTCACAGGTGAGTCTTGTGAGCTCACCTTTCGCAAACATATGATAGTATCGATGATATACGGGAGGTTCTATGGTTGTCCCAGGATTTCCAGATGCATCCTTTATGGACTGTTTTGTGGCTTGATCCCGCGCTGGACCCTGTTGGGACATCACCCAGGGCACAAATACGTCTTTTCCCAGGTGTGAAAGTGAATTCTCCGTGTTGTCGTCTGTTGGTATGACCCGCTTTGACAATTCATCCTGCTCTGTCGCCCAGACGTAGATCAAGATACGACCATGTGCAGGTGAAACGCACTGAAGAAGCCGCTGCACAGCTTGCAATCAGTACATGCAAGACATCCATTAGTCGACGGACCTGTACAGCTAGTCTGCGCCTCTCGTACGAGGCCAGATGATGTATCGTAGCTATCGAGATAGCGTAGTCCTGCCAATGTTTCCTCAGCGTGTTCAGGTGGCCTGGACCATCACTCACAAATGCTCCAGCTCTCCACCCATTGTCCAACACGTCTCCCCAGACGACTTCACGAAGAGCCGATGCAGAAGGTTCGCCACCGGCGTTTCTGGCTACGAGTAGAAGATTCCTGCTGCGGTCGAGGCCAACGGTCAAGACACTCCCGGGCCGATCAGCGGGGAGAGGGAGGTATTTCCCATTGCCTGTCCCAGAGTCAAGCCCGATCCACCCTGAAGGCAAGCTGGAAATAAATTTGGCAATGATAGGCCATGGCTGAGCGGATAGATTCAATGGTCTCCCTACAGACCACAGGACTAATACCCCACCTTGTAGCGAGTGGATGAGAAATGAGTAGCTATCTGATCGTAGACGGTATGGACGTGCTGATCCTCGTATGCTTGGAGGTCACCAGAGACGGAGGCTGGCGTAACAGTCTTCATTGAAAACGTTCGCTAATCCAAGTTCATTCACAGACAATGGAAGTGTGGGTCACAACTTGGGATGGACTGGCTCGATGAAGCGTGTACCAACTCGGTCACACGTCGGTGAACCCCATCATCTCATCCACCACTCTACGAAATTTGCTTCCATCAAATGCAGGAAATGGCGCCAATGCATTCAGATCAAAGGATTCGATGGTCGTTCGAAGATCACTAGTAGACGAGGCGATGAGGGCAGTGTAGTGTAACTGGCTCGAGGGACTTACTGCACAGATGTAGCTCTGAGGTAGCCGAGACTATCCAGCTGCAAGGCGAGCTCTTCCTGGTGGTTGTCCATCAAGGTCGGATTTGGGACGACAATCAAGGGTTTTCCGGACCTCAGCACGTCGAGAATAGTGCCTGATCCTGGATCGACGTCAGGGCTCTGGCGCTGGTCTTTAGCCCAAATATCCTTACCCCCGTGGCTGATGACTAGGTCTGCGCGTTCGATATCGTCTTGAATAGATGGCTTGAACTTCCAGGTCTCAACGTCCACCCCCGCCTTCCTGATCATCAACAAATCCTGGGTGGACGCGCTGCAGTCCAGGGCGAGTTCTGAGTTGCCTCTTTGTAACACTACCCGCACGAATCCTTTCGTGTGCAACGTCCTGAGCACTGATTCGGAGATCGTAGCTTGTGCGAGTGCATCAAACTTGGTGGAGCCGACGGTGACGAAGACGAGCATTTCTGTCTGTCCGGGTGCCAATCATAACTTGGAACGAGACATGTGAACCGAAAGACCAGCCATGACTCGATCCTCTGCGCACTCCATCAAGCAGTGGTCTAACCTTCCACCCACAGCAAGTCATCATACATGGGGTACACCCTCTGCGTGATAGGTATATCTTTCCCAACCACGACAACCGTGGACGCTGATCACTTTCCAGGATGCGGAACGATGGGCGTCGCCATCATCTCAGGCGTCATTACCAGTCTCCAGTCCAAGGACAATTCCCGTGTCTTCCCCAAGTGGGAGTCCCACACACCTGGTACATCAACTCCAACCGCAGATTCCCCCGATCCCTCGTTGCCTTCATTTTTCATCGCTACCGTCACTAGACAGGAGAGCGCAAATAAACTCCACCATGCGTTCGGCCTCCTCGGGGGACTTGGTTCGTCCGTCCAAGTCCTTGTCGGCGAGAACCTCACGGCCGTTCAGAAATCAGACATCGTCATCCTATGGTACGCTGTTCATGCCTTCCATCACGATCTTGGCTGAGGTGTCCCTGCACAGTTGTAAACCCCAACAAGCACGCACTATTCTTAGCGAGAACGGAATGGGGGATGCCCTCGATGGGAAGCTGCTAATCAGCATTCTCGCGGGTGTTACCATTTCCCAGCTGGCTGCATGGGTCCCTCCGACCACAAAAGTCGTTAGGGCCATGCCCAATACACCCTGTCGGGTGCGCGGCGCCCTTCTCATCACCCGTTGACCTAACGAAAATCTGTAGATTCGAGAAGGCATGACCGTAGTCAGCCCCCTCCCTTCCCTCCCAAATAGTGAAGAAACGGAGCTTGACCGTTCCATCATCCTCAAGATATTCTCATCCATCGGCCGTTGTCGGTTCCTCGAGGAAAAACATTTCGATGCCTGTACAGCCCTTTCTGGGTCAGGTCCCGCCTTTGCATGCATTTTTCTTGAAGCCATGGCAGATGGCGGTGTCATGATGGGCCTGCCAAGAGCAGAAGCTCTAGAGTTAGCTGCCCAGAGTGAGTTATTAGTTGTAATGGAATACCACACCGGTTAGAAACTTACATCCTCAATAGCCTTACAAGGAGCAGCACGCATGGCTCTCCAAGCTGGTGCACATCCTGCTCAGATCAAAGATTCTGTCACCAGTAAGTGTTCAAGTTCAGCAGGATTAACATGATGGGTAACGTTTCTTGTAGCCCCAGGAGGATGTACCATCGCTGGGCTTTTAGCAATGGAAGATGGCAAAGTTCGGTCTACGATCGCCCGAGCAATTCAGATTGCGACGGAGCGCGCGAGCGAGCTCGGACAACCAATCAAAAAATAGCTGCCACGCTTAGCCTTGAATCCTTGCGAGATCAATTGCTTGGATGCAAAAACAAATGTAACTACATGTATCCCATCTTGCTTTCGAGCCTGCGTGGCACAGATTGCATGGTCCGACATATGTCGTGGGTAGCAAATAACGATACAGTATCGCCAATGGTTATCTTGCTCCCATAAAATGAGGGCGGTCGTGTGGGTTATACAACGCCGCCCAGAGTGTTGGAGAGCGACAGTCAGTCACACATCAGATGAACAAACGTAAAGTAGTTGGAACACATTTTCGCGACAGTGATCTGTGTATCAGTTCTAAGCGGAAGATACAGAGCAGATCCTGTGCAGACTTACCTACTGTACAATGTTCAAGAGGTAGGTTAAAAGAAAGTATTCGAGGAGAAGTGTCTCCTGCGCGTGAACCTCGCCGCTTTAAGGTCAGTAGTTATTCAACTGAGGCAAGCAGGCGGGGCAAAAAGAATAACAGGGGCAGTCAAATATTGACCAATCTTGTTATTGCTCAGAATAATGGGCGCCGCTCCGTGTGATCATGGGGTGCGACGCCAAAGTGAAAGAGCGTTTTCGAGCAGTCACACGACAAACAGAGGACGGTGTAAAGATTGCAGAGGGGAATATACAATGCCTTTGGTATACGTCAGCTTGCGAGCTGGCAGATGACGAAAGAGGCTTACACTAATAGCGAATTATCGGTCTGCAATGATGGTGTGCTAATGTCAGTGCATGATAAACACAAAATAGCTCGGTAGGACGCACAGAATTCGTGAGTGTCGTCTGCTCGTTTAACCGTTTGCTGGTTGAAGAAAAAAAGGGTGGGAATTTCGATACCGTGTAAACAATGGACAAATAACATACCTTCCACGCCTCTTCAAAGTCGACCGGGAGGATAACATAACGGTTCTTGCGCACGGCTGCATAAGATCTCAGACCGACGTGTGCAGGAAAGCAGAAAGTGCGTACCTTGTAGACCAGCGGCTTGAGCGATGGAAGCAATCTCTGCCGACGATAATCGATCGGGCCGTGACACATCTGCAACGCTGCGCATCAGCTCACAGAAAGCACTCGGACGTCAGCGAGGACTGACAATCTTCAAGGTCGACATCGGGTCCAAGGTTCATCTTGCTGGTAACGGTTTGAAAAATGAGTCGTTTCTCACGTCGAGATGGAAGCGGAAACTCGATCTTGCGGTCAAGACGGCCAGGACGGAGCAGAGCTGGATCGAGGGTATCCGCGCGATTTGTGGCCATGATAACCTTCGATGTGCAAATAATCAACAAGACGGATCGATTGAAAGTAAATAGCATACCTTGACATTGCTACCCTGGTCAAAACCATCCATCTGATTCAGTAGCTCCAGAAGGATACGCTGAACCTCCCGGTCCGCACCAGTTTGCGCATCAAATCGTTTGGTGGCAATAGCGTCGATCTCATCAATGAAAATGATAGCTGGCGCATTTTCACGTGCGAGTCGGAAGACGTCGCGGACCATACGTGGACCCTCACCCAGGTACTTTTGCACAAACTCGCTGCCGACCACACGGATGAACGAAGCTGTGGTGTGATGGGCGACGGCCTTCACAAGCATGGTCTTTCCGGTACCTGTAATGAGGGTTAGCATTAAGCAACTAACAAGATATACGGGACATTCACCTGGGGGACCATACAATAGTACACCACGAGGGGGGTCGATACCGATCTTCTTGTAGAGGTCAAAGTGAGTCAGAGGCAGTTCGACCGCTTCTCTGATTTCCTGCTTCTGAGGGTCCATCCCACCAACGTCTGAATATGTGACATCCGGCCTCTCCTCTTTTGTGAGCATAGCAATGGACGAATCTGCCTCGGGTGGTAAGATATCGACGAGGGCGTTGGAGTGACGGTGAAGAGCGACAGAAGACGAAGGTTTCAACAGCTCCCTGTCTAGTGTTGACAAGATCCTCACGACATAATTTGAGCCGGTTGTTGAGCCCACGATGCCAGTTTGTTGGTCGATGGCCTCGAGGAACTGGCCGATAACGAGGGGTACCGATTTGATGCGTTTGACTTCCTCCTGCGCACGAATAAGCTCGCGCTTGAGATTCGCCTGCTCGTCCTTGATATAGCTCTCCTGGATGTCGAGAAGCTCGAGGTGGCGAGAAAGTTTCTTGTACTTGGTGTAGAGATCCTCTTCCTGAAGCTCTTTGTAGAAGGCAGACTTTTCGGTCACGACCGACTCGAAAGTTGGTTCCTAGACAAAACTTTGTCCTTAACGAACGAGAAAGACATGGAAGAGACATACCTCCTTTTGAATTTCTTTTCCAACGTCCTCCATGATCGTGATCTCTGCAGAGAGTCGTATGACGCGTTCATCTATTGCGAGTGATGTGAAATACTTTCCATTTCGAGACACAGGATCCTTGGGCTGACCGGGCGAGAATTCGACGAGAACGACCATGGCGCACGTCGTCTCCGCTCTCGACCAGCCCTCGAACTACAAAGACTCACAAACTAGGCTGGAGAGGACCAAGCAACAGGATCTCCTTTCCAAGTCCACGACCTTATACGTGCGTGCCGTACACCCGACTTTGCGTTCGATGTGTCGACGGTCGTCTCAGATCGGTAATTTGAGTTTTTACACGACAGAAGAACAGATATATGAGCTATTCAGTAAGTGTGCTAGTCCGGAGGATGGTGGCGGTATCAAGCGTATTATCATGGGGCTCGACCGCAATACACGGTGCGATTATCTTCCACCGCTTCGCTCTTCATCTGTTCATGCTTTTCCGGTGGTGAAGAACGCCTTGTGGATTCTGCTTCGTAGAATATTACACACATGCTGAAGCTCTCGCGAGCATGAAGCACGTCAGCGGCACAAAACTCGATGAACGTATCATTCGTTGCGACCTCGATCTAGGTTACAAGGAAGGACGTCAATTTGGCCGGGGAAAGAGTGGTGGTCAGGTTCGAGACGAGCACAGGCAAGATTACGACCCAGGCCGCGGAGGATGGGGCGCGCAAGTGCAACTGGAGAGAAGAAGAGAAGCCGAAGAGCGTTACATTGACGTACAAGATGGCCCAGGCGCCGTTGCTGGTGGTGGTGGAGAGTGGAAAGAGACTGAATCCAGGCCAACCCTCAAGCGTGCTCGTTCTCCGGAAGATGAAGGCGATAACGCGAGATTCGTTCGTGAAGTGTCTTTTCATTCCTCCCTGCATTGACCGGGCATTTTAGGCTCAACGTTCTCGAGTTGAAGATCCAGAGGCCGAGAGAATGTAGAATGGTATTCTATGCTCTAGTTTATGCAATAGTATGAAACCACATGAAGATGCATAATATTGACACTGGTAATCATCGAACCACGCAAGCTCGTATCCGGAATTTTAGGCCGAATGTGTCAGACTGGAAGGGTGTCTGGTGAATGCGCCGAGCTATGCGATACGAGTCTGATATGGACGGGGTTCGAATCAGGTATCTCGAGTAGAGAGAGAATTCGTTTGTTTGTCTTCCGGACGCTGAGCATCATGCACGGGATCATGATACAATAGATAGAATCACTCACAGGTTGACTTTGTAGATTTCGGGCTTGTCTCCCAACGTATCGATCCCGTTGTACCCAAGAAAATCCTCCACGCATTCCGCCGAGGCTTTTGGTGGAAAACCCCACGCGCAAACTTGCCTGCCATTGCTCATGGCGCCAGAAGAAGTAAGGCTGGGCAACGACCCGCCTTCCATAGCTGTCTTGCGTCCTTTGACGCCTCGCAAATTCTCGATTTTTGGAGGCTCGAGGCATGGGTTGGCTGTAACAAGATGCCCTCCTATAACCACTTTTCCAAGCTTGGCCATGTTCATCCGCAGAAAGTCAGGATGGGAGAGTGTAATGTAAGCCCGGCACGATGGCAAGAAACGGAAGAGCTGTAATTGAACTGGAGTGGCGTAAGCGTGTGTATAAGAGAACCGGGGATCTCACCATCCTCGACACCAACGAGCCGCTCACGTCTCAGAGCTCTCTCGATGTCAGCGGGGAGGGTTGTCCGGGGCAGGTTTTCCAAGCGTATATGTCGCCTGGTCTCGGCTGTGACATGCATTCTTCGTTGCTCTATTTCATGTAAGGGAAAACTTACCTCCCAACGTTCTTCCTGCCGCATTCGCCATGGACATGAGAGATGAGCGTTGTTAGTCATGTGACCTTTTCGTATCATTGTCTCCTACCACGATGTCCTCGAGGGCTGACCACCGAAGACGAGAACGAAGCTGGGAGCGAGAGGACAGGGACAGAGAAAAGGATCGCTACTCGAGAAGCGCAAGGTCAGGAGGACATCGCGATGCCGGACGTAGACGGGACAGCCGTTCGCGCAGTCCCCGCAGAGGTATGCACTCTGAAGCGATTGTCCTGGATTGAACCGACTTTGTTTCTCAATAGACAGGCGCGAGTACGAAAAGGATAGAGACTACAAGAGTTCGAGGAGGGACGACAGACACGATTACGGCCGGGATCGTGACGACCGTAGACCCGAGAGAAAAGAGGATAGAAAGACCGAAAGGAAACCCGAAAGAAAGGATGAAAGGCGTGGCCATTACACCCCGGAACGCGTTTCCTCTAGGGATAAGGACGTCCGGGGCAAGGAAGCTTTGCGGCCACTCGGTGACTCTCAACGTCCACAAGATACACGTTCTGACGTCCAGTTCGTGGTTCGGGCACAGTCTCCGAAGCGTAAGTCATCCATCTCCTGCCCTCCAACGATGCACGTTCAATTCTGGGCAACAGGTGATGCTCCTGTGGCAACCTCCTCTAAACCAATTCTCGATCCAGATACCCCAGTAGAGGAGGGCGAGGAGATGGATGTCACCACTGCAGAGGACGAATCCATGATGGCCACGATGGGTCTCGCGGGCTTTGGTTCCACTAAAGTATGATCTGTCACTGTCCCGGCTCGTCCGTTAATAATGGCACACATAGGGCAAGCACGTCGAGGGAAATGAAGAGGGCACGACCAACGTCAAGAAAATACGAACCTGGCGTCAATACATGAATCGGTGCGGGCCGTATTTTAACATCAACTCACCGTGTTTGACTTACTTTTGCGACAGACGTGGTGGATTCAACAGGTATATACACTTGCCATCGTCACATCTTTTACCAGCTCATGTGATGCGTGCAGGCCGTTGGACAAGATAAAGTAGTTAGTCACGGCCGAGAAGATAAGTCATGCCTTTATTATCTGTGTAGCGCAGCTTTTATCTCGAGCATAAAACAGTATGTTGCTTGCCAGAATGATGTGTCATTGGTTCGAAATCAGATATCTATTTGGAACATTCATATCAACAGCTAATGTACTGGTGATAATACATCGCTTGTATCGATGGAGGGCACACTCATAACTCAGACAAAACATGACTACATGAGAAATGAAATTGAAAAGCAAGAACCATGCCAATGACGACGAGAAGCAGGACCATGCTGTCTCGCCAAATCCTCTGATGTCATACTTAGAACCCATGCAGCTTGATAGTGTTCCTAGGGATGCCCTCTTCGACGAGGAAGTTTGCAATCTTAACCCTTTGATCACCTTGAAGCTGAATGACTTGACCCATCTCCTCATCGTCAACGAGGTTGCCATTGCAAGCGAACTCCTAGGGCGATTTGATAAGTCAACACCCGACAACTGGAGTAGACGACACACCTTTTTGAAGGCTTTGAGGAGTTTCTTGGGATCGTACTCTGTAACAGGATGAGAAACTGCATCGCCACGAATCTCAATTGCCAGCTCACCCTTGGGAAGACCCTGCAACGTAGTCAAAGTCTTTCTTCCGTTCCTCTGCTGAATGCGGATGTGAAGGTAATTCTGTGTGGAGCCCACGTCCTGGTTGCTCCCGAGAGGATCGCCCTCATCAGCAAAAGGATCTGGAAGAGGCGCCGTGATGAAACAGCATGTCGCAAATGATAAAACGTTGATAAACTCACCGAAAGAGTTCAGGTTCTGCACGTTCATGCGATGGTGAAGAATAGATAGATCTGACGAGGTTGCGATGTTTGAAGACACGATGAGGGTTGGAAAAGAGTGACGCTGACTCGTCGCGAGACGAATTTAATGCTGTCGCCACGATTAGTAAGCCACCTCAACGACTTGTAGATGCCAGTCACCCAAGGAAAGAAAAAGAAACCGCCAACGTTTCATTATCTGCCAAAAAGTCGTGGTGCGTATGTCATTGCACGCTGAGGACGACTCTGAGGCTACCCCAGCAAACCGACTCAAGAAATCTTGGATCGAAGACCGCAAAATACGAGGCAAATGGAAAGCGCAGAAGAAAAGAGATGGTCTAACAAATCAGACCAGCCCCCCCCTTGAGGACCGTCCTGGCCATCGCGACGGCGAAACCAACGCTGATTCTGAAGCGGCCACGCCTTTGGATTGTCCAGAAAAGTTACCCACACCCCCTCGCGACCGACAGTCCTTGCGCGATCTCGGGAAAATTGCTTATGCATCGGAGGACCCCCGCACTCAAAAGGCCGGTCCTCTCCGTCCCAAAAAGGAGCCCGACCGTGTTGGGAAAGCAACAGTAAGACGTGAGACCGGCCAACCGAACATGAAGCTCCGCATGAACGTCTTACTTGAGAAGATCAAGCACGAAGTTTCATAACAATCTCTATTTCGTGGGTCTTTTCTCTCGCCAGAACACTTGATATTTTATATCTCCATGAAATAGCGTTTTTTGATGTATGTAGAAGACTTTTCGAAATATGGCACCTCATCCCTTGTTCCCTTTACCATCTGCCTCATCGATCGCCATGTTTTGCTCTTCGCTTCCTCGAGGCTGTCCACCGCCCTCTCTCACAAACCTGGTCTCCAACGTTTGCAAGAATGGACGTGACCCAATGGTGGTCACGGAGGTGATTGCGGTTGGGTGATCGCTCATATGTCCCGGACTTGGGTCATCAAGTTCATCTACGAGTCCTATCGCTCGCTGTGATATTGGTTCATCACGAGAATCCGTGGTTCCACCCATTTCCATCGCAGCAAGCGCCAGTGGTGATGGTGAAGGGCTTTGTGATTTGGAACGCCTTGCATCATCGTGCAGGAACGGAATAGGTGAAAACATCGGAGTTGTGGGCGTGGACTGTGATGAACCAGCTGGGAATGCACCTATCCCTATCGAGAGGCCGTTAGGGGATAGCTCAATAGGGAACGCATCCCAAGTTGACGTGACGAGAAGCGACTTTTCTACTGCTCGAAGATATTTGCCGATGAACTTGTAGTGTTGCTTTGGATACACACAAAGCTCGCACACCCGCTGGATAGTGAATGGCGGGTTGCTGGATCACACTCGTCAGTGATCGATCAGAGTGACATCGTGAAACTCACTCTTCGAATTCATGTAGTTGTCGAAAGATAGATTCTTTCATCTCGTTCGCCTCATCCTGATTCATTCGAACTTTGGGCGTTTCGTGGGTGTTCATTTCGTTGGGTTTGCGAGGAGGAAACGGAGGCAACCTCAAATTCCCTGAGCTGTCTATCACCCCCGTGGCGGGTTTCGAAGGTTCCACGGGGTGAGCATCGTCGGCAAGGAATGACTGGATATTCTGAAGGCGCAGAAACTCAACATCCGGGAAGCAAGAATCTGTCGTAGCGTACCTGGCCTATCCTGTGCTTGATCATCTCTCGGAGAAGTTGCCATTCTGTGCTACGGGGTGGGTCAGGTCGGACTGTCGGCGCATTGTGGGGCGAGCTCACTTTGGCTGGAGAGTGTCGGTGGATGCAATATGCTCCATGACTAACTGATGCTCTGCTCGCGATCTATGAGTCTGACGTGTAGCAGGACATGCGGTGCTGTACCTGGGTGCCATGCAAATTCTTTCGAAAGGCGATATGGGGATTCGATTGTGGATGTCATGCTGAACTGCATGAAACAACGAGCTTGGCAGTGCAAACGTGAATGCGTGCTCGTGTGGCGGTTTAAATCAAAGGCCTTCAAAGCTCAAATGCCTGTCGAGCTTCACTGATGTTCCTCGAGATCTCGACCGTCCATGCGCGACGGGAATGATTGTCCATGGTATTTCCGGTATTGATCAAGCGCGCAGCACCTACCACACGTTGGCTGTGCGAAGATTCGGGTAAATTTAATCAACTGGTGTTCCAACAGCGTGTGATGCCCACAACCCATTTAAGCCCTCTCGATGAGTCCACGCCGGTCCATCTGACCCCCGATGTCGCGCTTTGACCTGCTTATGGGATCGCACGGCAACGCCACGACGAAGAGGACCGACAAGAAGAGGCGCCTTAAGCTCCTCAAGTCCTATGCCCCGGATTGGTGCGTCACTCTGACAGGGCTCACAGGGCACGCTGATCTTTTCTCTTTAGGATCATAACGATACTTTTGGCGTAAGTCCCTTCTTCGTTAGCGAACCACCCTCTTTACACCCAAGTTCGGTGCAGCGTCGTCTTCTTTGCACTCAACTCCGTCCATGGTTTCAGAAGAGGCTTTTCCGTCAATGACGAATCGTAGGTTGCCATCGAACTGTGAATCTAACAGCCTTATTAATAACTTTCCCAGTGTGCTCCTTCTAAAAAATCGAAATAGACTTTATCTTACTCATAAGCT